>JALIZH010014150.1:0-43745 GCA_030522465.1 Rhipicephalus appendiculatus | reverse complement strand
GTGCCTAAATGTCTATAAGTGCCCATAAATGCCTATTTTCAAAATTAGTGCCTATATGAACGCTATTTAGCCTCAAATTTTGCTTTCGAGTACAGTTTGAGACCGTAATTCATGTTACCGGGCAAAATTTACGTTTCGGAACTTTATGCGATGCAACAACCTAGTTCCCTAGTTCAACAAACATCCGGGAAGCAACCGGTAGCGGCAGTGAAATGGGACCGCCGACCACCTTACCTTACCGCACTGACATGGCGCGAGCGGCTGGAGTAGGGGAGAGGAAAAGACGCTATTTCTGCAACCCTAAATGGGAGCACGTCCCAGCGTGTACAGTGGAATGGGGAGAGGAAAACAAAGGCGGGAAGAGGAGAGGGGAAGAAGAGGAGAGTGGTGTCTATGGCCGAGGGACGTGGCGGGCGGCTTTTACCGCCGGTTTTCCAGTCCAGTGTTCCCATGGAAACTGAAGCACCTCCTTCAAGACTTGGGCGTGGTGGGGGGCAGAAAACAGGAGGTGCCTGCGCGCAGCAGCAGGAATATGGAGAACGAATGCGAAACATGGAGTGCCGTCAGGGAAAGTAGAAAGTAGGTAAAAAAAATATCAGATGTGCACATGGCTTTTGTTTCGTTTGTAATTTACTCTTAAAGGGCGCTTCACCAGGTCACATGAGAAATTTTAGTGAGATACTGGAAGTGTTTGCGTGCCCAATGAAGGGCTTTGTGCCACAAGAACTTTTTTTTTTAATTGGTTCATTACGAGCCGCGAAAGCATGATGCCGGTAGGTGAGCTTGAAACCTTTGCCACTCACAAGCGAAATTCCTTCCCTGCCCTCTTCGGTATCAGAGAAACTCGGAGCCGGAAGATCACACGACGTTGACGCATCAACACGCCATACACACGCAAGGTTACACTATGTGCACATGACATGCCCAAGCCAGGTCGTGCGCAAAAGCGGTGTTGTATCGTTTCGGCGTTCGCTCTATAGTGTACTACCTGTTTCTGTGGGATGGATCCGTCTATGCGTTTGGAGAGGCTGGCAGGGATCCTGTATCCTTACCACGACACAGCGCGTCGCACCGCTGGAACTGCTGTAAGGGACGATGCACCAAAAATATACTAAGCGTTGTCAGGGCAGGCGCCCGCACCACGCGGGAACGGCGAGAACACGAACACAAAAGAAATATAGGCAGCTATGTCTCGCATCGCTCTCGATTCGAAGAAAAAAAAAACTAAAAAAAAACGCGCGCACATTCCGTTTGTATGTTTTAATATTTCTATTAACTTTCATTCTTCTTCTATTCAAGCAACAGATTACACAAATTCCACATGTAGCGTCGAATAATTCTCTCAGTTTCATGCACTACTGTGACATACGCAGGACCATTCCTTGTTGAACTTCACCTCCTCCACATTGGTGCACGCGCCCGTGAGATCAAGGGCAAGCGGCGTTCAGTCTGACATTTCACCTCCTTCCGAGGAGCGTAGCGTTGCAAATCTTGGCAGACGTGATCGTTAGCGCGCGGTACATGCATTACACTTCTAGCTCGAAACGTTCAAACCTGGTAAGGGGCCCTTTATGGTGTTCACACAAAGAGGAGAAATTGACCCTGCGCTATTAGAACCCGGCCAATACGAGGCTAACAGACTCTTCTGGCCTTTTAGCGGTCTGGCTATTGAATCCTCTGCTGCCCTTACCAGCCATACCGAAGAGAAACAGACCCAGAAGCGTGTTTATTCGATGGTGGACACTTACCATTCTGGACAATAAAATGAGAGACCATGTTCTGGAAACCGTGCCCGAAAAGGGACCATTGCATGGCTATGTTAAATCATTAACGCATTTGTGCCATCCTAAAAGTATAACATTTGTTTGATTTGCTGTCGTAGATCAGGTCGCGCACATCATTATTCGAAAATTTGAGTTTTTTGTAAAAATTTATTGTGCCTATATTTACGATTTCGGGGGCCTAAAACTGTGCTTTTCCTGCCTATTTTTGGCGATTAATACGCGACTTTTAGTGCCTAAAAATCCGGCCTCTAGTCATCACACTGCAAAGCAAAGTTATGAGCTAACCAGCTGGGAGTGAGGTAGCAAAGTTAGCAAGATGGAATTGATGACCAGTGTGAAATCGATGGGCACATAGAAAAAGATGTGCAGAGGATGAGTGCTGTCTAACAAGTAAAGTTTATAGAAGAAAGTTGAACACCCAAAGAACTAACAGCATGCGTGCGCAGAAATTTTAGATGTCATGAAAAAATTTTCGGAGCAAGTGTACCTAAGAAACCAGACAACAAACGGATGGTTCTATGCAATCATCACGCATCATTTCGATGAAGAACGCTTCAGTGATTTGCCGAGTCCTTTTATATTTGCGCTTTTTTATTATACGATATATATTGGCACTTTTGTGGAGCACCGCCTGCCCCTTTTCACTGATATGAAAAGCACAGCGACGAAATATTCTTAAAGAAAAGAACAGCTAGGCAGAGTTCATATAAGTCCATTCACACCCAGACAATGGCTCCATTATTGCGCTTCGAGACACTGACTAGCAATGAGCTCGAAGATATGAGGTCGGCGTTCCATTTAAGCCATTTTCATGGTGGTGAAGTCTGTCATTATTGCAGTTACCTGACTTCAATATGTACACTTTCCCGACGGAAGAGGGGAATTTTATAAACAACACCAACGCACAGGAAATGGTGGAGTTGCGATGGTTCATCAAGCGTTCTATAACCATTGTTCCTCTAGCCTGCGGCTCGATTGCAGCACATGCTTTTGTACTTTTAGGATTTGAGGAAAAAATAACGCCAACGCTGAAACTTTTAGGCATGTTCTTAAACCGATAAAACAGTCGATATACATCGGGCATGCCAACATACTTTCTTGATTTGATTATGTAGCTGGATGGTTGGTTCAACAGGGCTAAATTTACGACTCTACAAAAGTCTCTCAGACGCCAACAAAAGAACATGCCCAGGGTACCTGGAGTTTGTTGGCCAGACAACCTGCTGCTCAAAACTATCACAACATCCATATATGCAAAACTTGTTGGGGGTGGGCTGCAACGTGTGCATGGGAATGCCATTCTTTATAATCTTAGAATGACCAAAGGAGAAGCTAAGCAGTGATTTCTTAGAACGCAGGGGAGAAAGACGAGCTAACATGGTCAGGCCGTAAAAAGAATTGTAGCTCCACGAAAATTCAGCCCAAATGAATTTTCCTTAAATATCTTGAAGAGTACATGGTGAACACGGGCACAATCATTCCCAAAAAGAATGAAAACCCTCATCAACGTAGCGACGTGCCAACCAGACTAAGTACTTTACATTTAACCAGTCTATCTGGGTCACTGAAAAAGATAACACTTAAATGGGTGCCACCTATGCATACGCGGCAATTCCGTATCAACAGGCACCCTTCCCATGTTAGATAAATAAGGCAGCATCGCACTAGTGGTGGCCAGACTGAAGAAAGTGCGGAGCTTTGCGGTTGTTTTTGTTTCTCTTTAGTTTTGTCGTTCTTCCTGTTGCTCTTTTTTTTCTCTCTCTCTTTCCATTTTTGCTCTCTTCTTTCTCTTTTTTTTATTTCAATTTATTTATTTAATTTTCTCTCTACATCTACTTCTTTCTTTTTATTGACCTTTCCATTTTCTTCGCATTTCTTCTCTTTCTTTTTTCTCTCTGTTTCTCAATTGCTCCCTCTTTCTTTCTAAATTTCGATCTCGCACTATTTCTCTATCTCCTTCTCTTTGTTTCTTTCTTTTTGTGACTTTCTTTCTCTCTATTTCTTGCTTTCTCATTCTTTCCATGATATCCTTTCATCTTTCTTTCCCTCCTCCTCTCCTCTTCATTCCGGCATCTCTCCTCCTCACCCTCACGTGCCTTTCCCACCTCCTTGCTCTATTATACTATGCAACGTCATGCTGTGATCTCCTAGCGTGCCTGGATAGGCGAGCGGTTACGACGCTCGCCTTCGGATTTTGCGCACATGGGTTCTCCCGTTGCCAAGAATTTTTTTCGCCAAGAACTTTCTATTTATTTCTCTCTGTTTCTTTCTCTCTCCTTCTCTCTTTCTGTATTCGTTCTCTCGCCCATTAGCGTTATTGCATTCCACGCCGGACGAATCAGTGCACGTGTTCTGGGTGCGAAAAAGAAGAGGACCATGAAGAAGAAGAGAACGCAGAGACCACTTACCTGTTCAAGATGACTATTATTTTCTCTCTACGACCTATGGAAAACGTCGTGCATGGCCGCTCTGCTGTAAAAAATACTAGCGAAGGCGTACCTTAAAAGCTCCGACATGATCAAGAAAGTGTAGACAGGGGTTGTGCGCCCTCCCTGTGGAAGATGTCAGCCTGCGGCCTCCGTGTGTCCTCCTTCAGCTTGGTTAATTTGTCGGGATTTCCACATGAAATATTCTGTTAGTAATGAAGATCCAGTCCACTTAGACCTCAAGAAAAAAATCTCGTACAAAGAAAGTGCTCCCTCCTCTTTTGCCCTTTCTCAGCTTTTGTGATGATAACCCCTTCGCGATCATTATTCTGGGAATTTGCAGGATTTCCGCGAAGATAGGAAAGGAATTATGCCCACTGCCCTTACCCTACTACATTTAAGACATCTAAAATAAAACACCAGGCCTGCGCCGAACAAGCAACGCAGTCGCAACGTAAGCTGGAGCAGGAGCCATCATAATGTCCGTCGTAAACTCTCCCAGGACGCTACAGTAAGCACAATAGCGAGGTACATACTCAGCAATATGTGATCATTTTGAGAGGTATCTAAGCTACTCACTACGCGTCTCTATGGCAAAGCACCCGCCTACGTAGCGGCACACTTTGTTGATACTCTGGATGATGATTATGATGGTAATGACCAAGAATTATGGGTGGACTTTTTGTAATGCGTAGGAATCTGTAGACCACCACTCGTTGTACTCTCGTGCCACGGAATGTTGCATCTGTTAACACGGTTGTTCAACTAATATCATCCTTGTACAGGATCTTAATTTACAGTATCCCCAATACCCCGTAACATGCATCCCACACATAACGTGGGGAGACGTGAGGCACGGGCGCGAGCCCTACTCAGTACCGCAGCCTCTATGGGAGGATAACGTAGCCTTCGTAGACGAAGCGCAGTATGGCTATACGGACCACTTTGTCTCGGTAGTTACCACACTCAAAGGAGAACACTTGTCGTCTATGACTTTATTACATTCAAACGCTGATCGCGCCGAGCAGGTCGCTGTGGCACTAGCTCTCGCTGCCACCGATCGCACCGCCATTTACACAGATTCGCGCGCAGCCGCACGGGCCTTCATGACGGCCTCAGTTTGTCGGAAAGCCACGCGCATTCTCTCTGCCGCCAATTGGTCAGACAAAAAGCACATAATCTGGTTCCCGGCACACGTTGGCCGACACGAACACACGGAACCATCCTTAATGCCAACGAGTTGGCTCACTCCCGGGCGCGAGGTCTCACATTCCACGTCGGGGGAGAACCACTCGAAGGCTGAGGACGTTAATTCGTACTTCAGAGATCCGTTGCTAACTTTTAATGAAATTTGCAAACATTACCAGTTGGAGCGGCGGAAGTACCCATTCCCATACCCACACTTAACAACACCTCAGTCCATCACTCTACGACTCTTACAGACGGAGGCGTATGCATCACCTCTAAATTGCTCGAAATACATGGATGGCATAGATCCGGGGGTGCCCGCGCTGTGGTCACCCCAAATGTACTCTACAACACATGCTGTGGCAATGCCCTGCGTTGCGCCAGAGCAGCGAGTCTCCCTCTACGGAGGTGGACTGGAACTATCTCCTCACAAGCCACGACAAAGGAGACCAGCTTAGGGCCATCCAAATCGCCCTCGACATGGCCGTATAGTTTAACCTCCCCGTCCCGTCGTGGGAGTGGCCCACCGGTGTCGCCCCTAAGGGGGGTCGAGCGCCGCCTCCGGATACTAATAAAGTTCTTTGCCTGCCTGCCTGCTTTTCTCAAGAAGTTTCAAGCACGGGAGAGTTGCTGTTATAGAACACTTGCTTGAGACACAGGGGGGCCTGGTTTCGATTCCCATTCAAACCCTGGTTTTCTTCTTCTCAATATGCGCGGTTGGTGCCACTCACACCACCGGCGGCTGCACGCAACATCGCCATGAAAATAGGCTGTTGGCTCATAACAGCTTACGCTTTAAAATACAGTATTGCAAAAACCTCTGAATAGCTATTTCGATTGTAAATCACGAAATGTGTACAGCAGGAGTTTGTAGCAAAGGGCTTATCTCTGAAGGTGAGGATTTTCCAACATCTGTGCGCCTGTGTGTGTTTGTTTGGTGTATCCGTACGTATCTCAGTATCTCATATGCGCACTTACAACCCTGTGAAAATTTAAGGGAAGGTTCTATTTGAACCCTCCTCTTAGACTTCCACGCCTTTGCAGCACAATTGACGCGGAAATCTTGTGCACCAATACTACTTCAGCGATATACAGAGTATAACAGTAAATAAAATTTTAAGCCTCACATTTATAGGCAACTGGCCCTGCATTTTCGAAAGAAACTGTTTACTCGTCTTCTGTACTCATAATGGCGACCAAATAAATGTGGTGTGAAAATTGTTATTCGGCACTCTCAGGGTGAAATGTGTCTGTGATCTGATGAAACGTAGAGGTAGTTTACGTTGTATGCAGCAAGTAAACCCAGTGACATAATGTCACACACATCACTTGCTGAAAATCTATGGAAACGCCTTCAGAGCTTTAAAATGAACTTGTTGTGACGCTTTGAAAGGGGTCTCGGGGAATTCGGCAGCCGCTGAGTACGGGCTATATAACCTGTCAAAGCTGATATTCAGGTGTTTCGAAAAGTACTTCGGTGATATCAGTACACCGGTTAGGAAAGACGCTAAGCTACCACAGGCGGCCGCAGCTTTTCTAAATTTTAAATCAGCTGTTTTAATAGGTTTGAAGTACTGCAAGCACTATGAAATGGATTGAACAATTGAAGATATGCTCAGACTTCTTTGGAAATTGCTCTCGGCAAGATGTGTCAAAATAACACCTTTTAAATATAGCATAAAGTATAGCTACATTCGACTGTACATCCGGAACCAGCGGATGAAGCACAAAAAAAATGAAAGCGGTTATTTTCTGAAACAATCATTCGTACTAAAAGAAAAAAAATGACAGGCTCCCTGATTTCCGACGGACGGAGCATTCTGGAAGCCAGTATTTCAGGAAGACGGGGTAACAATTGTCCCATAGCCATGACGCGTCACCCTTCTCCCTACGGACGTGGTCAGCGAATTAACATACGTACTGGGAATGACCTATCGACATCGATACAATAACGTCTTGGCACTCGTAGAACGTCGCACGTATTTTGATGTGGTGTAAGAGGGGGACTTTCCCGGCGTATAGCCTCAGTCAGACAGCGCAAACGTGACGGCACGCGGCCGGGAAGTGAGCTATATAAACGTTGGCCGTTCACCGTCAGACCACATAGAACCATCTTTGCAGCCAGCACGCAAGGAAACCTCTGGTATGGTCTTAGAATATGCCAGCTTGTCGAGTTTTGGCACTGTTTTCTTGGTAAATAAGCCAAGATTACACTATACCCACTCTTTTTTTTGTGCTTTCATAAACTTTCAGCAGCACTTCACATATTTAGAAAGGTGAATTGGTAGAGTGAAGAGCCTAACATTGCAAACGTGACCTCTGGAAACAAGTTTGTTCTTCTGTAGGAGGCGAATTCGTTGGTCATGTTCACAGAAAGTTTAGTACGCTGCGCGTTCCCTTGCGTGTTTTGTACTTAACTCCTATCGCGGTGCTAATGCCTTTAATGTTGAAGAAAACACTCGCTTTTTTCTTGTCACCGTGCGCATGTCATATATCAAAAGGCGATTCCTGCGATAAAACAGACATGTGAAAAGTGAAACGTGTCTAATTCGGTGATTTGCTCCGAATGCGTACCTTCCTATATAAGACTATGAAGTTACAAAGAACTCCAAAAGAGAAAGTGCCGTTCTGAGTCTCTCTACCGCTTGAGCACTGTTGTTACAAAAGTATGCATGTGGCATGGCACACTGAATTCTCAGAAATCTAGCATAAAAACTTGGGAAGCTAAGTCGTCAAAGAATAGAAGGTGATACGTTGAACTTAAATATAAAATCTTACCTTTAGGCAGCGGCATTGGCATTCGTCGCACTTTCGGAAATGAAACAAAAAAAAATATGTGAAAAGAACAAGTTGATAAGACAAGAAGTAGGATACCCGGCACAAGATCTGAGGTCATGTCAATAATTGAAAAAAAAGAAAAACGCAGGCTTAGTGAAATAAATGCATGTGCAGCTCCGTTCGACACTACATTTTCAAGCCCCCACTAGTGACACTCAATGGGCTTGTGTCACGAGCAATCTGCGACAAACGCTGAAAGTGTTGCTGTGACGCTTTCAAATACGTCTTTCGCGTTCAATATGGGACAAATCTGGCGCATAAATGTTGCCCACTCTTTCGCCCACTTTCGCAGTTGATAAAATGAAAAAATAACAACACGTCATTGCTGCACACTTTTTTATCGCTTAATATATTTTTGAAGGCCTTGCAGCAATTTTATCATAGACTTCGCAAAAGAATGCTTTAAATTGTGTTTAGAAATAAATGAACTTAAATAATGTCCGTGCAATGCTTAACACATGAATACATAGTGCGATGTCCTTTGCGAGCACTGGAAAAATAATCGAAATGAATGACAGAGGAGCTATTAACAAAAGAGTATATAGAAGTATATCTATTTTTTCCAAGATTAATTAGACCTATTGGTACTCTCTGTGCGTTAATAATAATATTTGGGGTTTAACGTCCCAAAACCACAACATGATCATGAGAGACGCCTGTAGCGGAGAGGGCGCCGGAAATTTTGACGAGCTCGGGGTTCTTTAACGTGCACTAAACCTAAGTACACGTGCCTCAAACATTTTCGCCTTGATTTTCGCCGGGATTCGATCCCGCGCCCTTCGGGTCAGCAGTCGAGCGCCATAACCACTAGACCACCGTGGCGGTGCACTCTCTGTGCGTCGCCATCACGACAATGTCACGCATTTTCTTATGCCTACGTGAACACTTGTGAGCTACAATTACTGCTGTGCTGGTGAACGATGACTGACATTGATGAGCTAGTCCAGGACTTCAAAAGATGCCCTAATGTATGGCCCTTTTTATATGCTGCAGCCACTCTCAAACATGATTGCCGTGAGCAGCAAGTCCTTCCTCCTCGCCCTCCTGGTGTTGGCTGTCGTCTGCAGCATGGCAGCCGCCCAGTTCGGCTTCGGACGTGGAGGATACGGAAGGGGCCTCGGCGGCTACGGTGGCTTCGGCCGTCAATATGGAGGAGGCTTCGGCAGTGGCATCGGTGGATACGGTCGTGGATTCGG
This sequence comes from Rhipicephalus appendiculatus, assembly GCA_030522465.1. Taxonomy (NCBI): domain Eukaryota; kingdom Metazoa; phylum Arthropoda; class Arachnida; order Ixodida; family Ixodidae; genus Rhipicephalus; species Rhipicephalus appendiculatus. The sequence goes on along the minus strand of JALIZH010014150.1, from coordinate 34,313 downwards.
AGGCTATGGACGTGGATTCTACGGCTGAGCAGATACTTGGATTGCGAATGCTTGGAATGCAGATACTTGGATTGCATGAACAATGAACTAACACTGCCATGGACAGCGAAGACGTGGAGATGCCTTTGCAAACTGAAGCAAGAGAAATAAAATATTTATTTTTGCTAGGCTGCTATCCTGCTTTTTGTGTCGCTATTACAGGGTGTCTTCAATGCGCTTAAGCGAAATTCTCGTTTAGTATACCAGTTTTCACCTGTCTGCCATTGGTGAATGCGGAGCTGTTTTCACTCGCACACATGAACACAAGAGGCTTAGTGAAAGGATAAGCAATACCGTACTGTTGTAGGGTCAACTATAGGGAAACAAAACATTTTTGAGAAAATATTAATTACAGTTCAAAATTCCGAAGTATACTAATTAAATAAGGACGCATCACTTCAAGGAATGGCGCAGGCATTAGAACGTACTTGCAGGGGCAATCTGGAAAAGTAAAATACAGAAAAGTAAAATACTTAATTATTTTGAACGGGGAAAGTTTGCTTTAAAGCCAGATCAAATACGCGGCTGTGCGAAAAAAAGCTGAAGTGAAATCAGCTCAATTTTGTGGTGTAATCTGTGTTTTTTGGAAACATTATTTTGCTCACGGTGTGTTACGTCGTGTACTGCGCACGATATTTCACATCTCAGTCACACATAACAATCAAAGAAGCATTATAATGATGAAGGCAGAATCGATATTTTGTATGACTCACCACAGAGGAAACACACAAGACAATTTTAACATTGATCTCATACAGCTTTAGATAGATTATAAGATGCATGAAAAGTAATTGATATTTCTATTTCTGAGCATTTTTGCACTGGTCCTGTCAACCTAAGGTGTGGATAGCTTGAATGAATACAATAAAATGCATGACAATCAGTGTCGTGTATGCCTGAGGCGTCCTTCACTAATTACAATCTTTTTAACACTGTAGCGAAGAAAATGCGTCGCGAAAAAAAAAAAGGTGAGCAGTTTTGTCGTTTCACTAGTTGCGCAGATCCTTAGGCTTACAGCTTAACCTAATCAAGGTGCATAAATATTTCATCGGCGAAGTAGCGCTGAATTGGCATACAGTTTGCTCTAGAAATAAATGCATAGTAAATATATAGCGCGGAACAAATTCAGAGAGAGAGAGAAACGCTTATTTTGAGCATGCGCACACTGCGCCCGTAGTGGGCGGCCTCCTTATTTCAGGTAGCCGCGAGCCTTCGCCATCTTTCGTGCCCGTTCAACCACGATTCGCTTATTCTTGTTGTCCGGGTCCGGTAGCTTGGCGTCCCGCTGCTCTTCGGTTAGTGCAAGTGGTGCTAGGTTGTTGCACGCATCCCCATACCACGTGGCATAGAGTGTACGGGACATTGCCGTACTGGGAAATGTACGAGTGCCCACTCGGTGATATGCGGTGAAGTCGACAACGAGTTTGTTAGCGATTTCCTGAGAATTACTCCCTCTTCCCTGGTCAGGTTGGGGTGAGCTGGCGATAACATTCTTCTGCCTAGTCTGCGGATTTGCAAGTCATGGCTGTACTTTTTGGGTACATGTTCCTTCCTCCTTATTCAGCTGGGATATACGAATAAACTGATGACACGAACGCGCATGTACTGCATTGGTTCCTTAGTTTCTGTTTGTGACACGTTTTATATGTAAACCGTGAAGCGCGTGTAGCTAGCAGAGTTCGCCGTCTTATTGTAGAAATAAATATGCCATGTTTAAATGTGATAGCCTCAGCACACACGCTATCATAACTAAGTATGCCATTCACCTTATTTCATAGCCCTGTCATCTGTATCCGGCTGCATTTATATGTAGACCTAACTATGCAGAGCGCAGGTGACAGTCCTTAATGCAACAACGCGATAAGGCACTACAGTAGACGTAAGTGATCACCGCGTCCTTTCGAAGCTAAGACCGCTACCGATGAGAGTGACTATGTGCACACAAACAGCCCGGTGGCACGTGATCTGACCAAAAAACGTTGTGAATGACGTCATGTAAAACTTCTTCTCGGTCAGTTCTGTGGCCCTTTCTTCACCGCATTTGTCGGCGATTTTTCCGCTATTCAGCCTATTCGCAATGCCCACGAACTCTAGTTGGCGCGCTGTATGATACAAGATGGCGCCCGGAGGAGGGTCATCCCATTTGTTAGCATGGAACAGACATGACGTGCGGACGTACGGTCCAAGCCACTTTCAGCGGATGAAGTCACTAGCTGCACTGAAATGGATATGAAGCCGAAATACTTTCCCAAACCATGGAAAGTGCTAAGTGCACGCCACCTCATTCTTTGCCGCGGTCAAAGGTTATATTTCAGCTCTGTTACCGTGCATCAACTATGCTTTGCGAAGTTCTCTGCGTTGCGTGATACAGAAAACTACATGAACTAGAATTGACGTGTTAACTGAACGGCACTCCGAGGTAGTACGTACCGAGCCTGCTTGACGGATTTGCCACAGTGATAGGCCGCTAGCGAGTAGCGCCATCGCTGCTGCACGGGACCAAATGCTTAACGTGGTGATGGTTTGCAAAGATATTTACTTGCGCAGACGTACAGGAACATGGAGTTGCTTCTTCAACGGATTAAAAACATTTAACATCCCATTCAGCGGCGCTGGTGTCACATCCATGGTCAGACTCCAGCCGTGCGCACTCAACTGCACTTGGATGTTGCAGGTTCGATAAGCATGATCCAAATATGAATATCGAAAAGAATGCAGACGCGTGCTTTTGCCGCGTCAAATTCTTCGACGTGAAAATTCGTTGAACAACAATGCCGTTCGGAAGGTACCGGTGAAGTAAAGGTGAAGTTAGCCGAGAAGCGTGGATTGTGGCAGTCACTACACGCTTCATCGCTCTAACCATATCGCTTCGCTGGTCGAGCTCGAGCGTGTTGGCGGCATGCACCGTTCCATAATTTCCACAATAATTGCGCCACATGCAAGGCACAAGAAAAACTATGCATTTATTTTGAGCACGCTCAAGGATATGATATACTGATCACAAGCAAAGGGACATACGAGCGTGAAAAAACACTAACACATGAGGGGACGTCAAGTACACCTCGCCCCTCGTCAGTTAGCAGCTGATCGTACGTCGTCGCTGTCACTGACGGCGCTTGCAGAGCCTTGTACGTCCAGTAAAAAAATCTTCGTCGTCAAAATGGCTTCTTTCAACATCACTGCTGAAAGCAATCTGAAGCACTTCCTCCGCCAAACGACTTCGACCAGTCCGCCTCACCGTGTTATCGTCTGGGCGCGGAGCACATTTTGTCAGTTTTGCTCCCAGACCGGTCAACAAGCAAATCGCTTGCAGTCTGCTGCCACCTATACAGAAACGTACAAAGACAGGCGACGCAGCGCTGAAAGCAACATAGGCGAAAGACGGCATTCAGAACGTTCGCTCAATGGCTATCTCGGAGCGAGTGCATACTCGAATGATTGAAACATTTCTCACACGATTCGTAACAGCACTTTTCTGGCAAAGGACCAAGCGCCCTATTTTGAAGTATCGACAGTTTGATATTACTAAGTTATAGAAGAGATCATCGCGAGCCCACGCGACTTCCCGCGCACAATTGTATGGGATTCATGCACTACAAAAACATTGACGAATGCTACATGCAAGTAAAACAGGGTAACTTTCAAACGAAATGGTCACACGATAACGTTTAACTAACCTACGTGACTATAGAAAACCTCGCGAAGCTGATATGTGTACGCTGTGGGCTATAGTTGAAAGCGCGAGTTGCCACGTATCTTCACGGAAACTTCGAGTCTCGCAAGAATGATTCAAATTTATCGGGTCACGGATGGCCCAGGTTGCTCGCTGAGCAGGAAAGATGCAAAGTCGCAGTATTCGTTTCTGGCTAACGCGTTAACACTGAGGCTAGCACAGCCGAACGAGGGGGGCGACTGCGTATTGCAGCCATTGTGTCGTCTACGAACCGTCCTCGAGAGGATGCTCCTGAATTCCGCTTGGCGGCGCGCCAGTCTATAGGCATTGCGAATAAAGTTACGTGTGGCAACATACCACCGCGGTATAATTTTAATGCTAGACAAGGCTCTGCCTCGCGTTGCGTAGGTATTAACGCGATAGAATTATCGAGCTCGTTTCGCAGAAATTTCGGCGTCGGCGTGGGCGTTGGTTTGAACTTTGAACTTTTAACTCTATTTCAAACACAAGAAAGTTGGGGGTTTCCCAAGGCAAAAAGCTGTCAAAAACAGCTTGATGGGACCTGGGGGGACATTGAAGCTGTGGGAATCGGGGTCAGCATCGTTGGTTGTGAGCGAAAAATCATCTTGTCCGTGACCGCAAAACCGTGAAAGATGCAAATAAAATAAAAAATGAAAAACTTGGGTTGGAGTGCGAATCGAACCCACGCCGCCTGCGTGGCAAGCAAGTGTTCTGCTTCAGAGCAATGCTATATTTCTTTAGTTCTTTCATGGTATTTATTTAACATAGACATGGCAGTTGTTTAATACAGACAGAGAACTAATATGTTCATTCTTCTCGTATCGCGAAAGGACAGACGACCACGCAGCACTAAAGAATTCTCCATCTCTAGAGCGAATACCTGAAGTAAGGGCCTTTTCCAATTTTACTCTAGAACGGCGACAAGGATAAACACCTTACCAACACAACATACCATTCCGACTGAAACTCAGTTTGCGCGTATACCTTGCTTAGTTGAGTTACCATTCGAATGAAGTGGGCTGTTGAAGACATTATTGGCTCGGCGTTTCTCTGCAAACATGCGCGTCTTCCACAGCCTATGCATTCCAACGAGTTGAAAAATGTCAAATGGTACATCATTGTAACTAGCTGGCCAACAAATATCGCACGGAATCTGAATTTATGGATGTGCTCCAGAGCGACCGTATTGTTTAAAACGGCTTCCAAAAAAAGTATATAAATGCCATGTAGCGGAAGGAGTCTCCTCAACATATTGGGTGTCAGAGGCGTAGAGTCACGCCAGGAATCAGAACTTGCAAACTGCGCAACGATTGGGTGTTTTAAAGGCCCACCCATTATAAAGCACTGAGACATATTTAGTCATCATCAGTAGCAAAAGCATCAACAAAGCGAGCAGCTTCGTAGGTTCGCGAGATTCCTTACGGATGCGTAGTGGGCGCTTCGCTGATTCGCGAAAGGAAGTATTATGGCGTAGTGGGCACTTAACCTGCAGTGGCATTCTGCAGCGGGTACCTGCAGTGGCATTCTGCAGCGGGTACCTGCAGTGGCATTCTAGGCATAGGTGGGCAAAAAGTGTGGCACTCACTCAGACTCACTCATGAAATACATTTTGTTCTCGGGACTCTCTCGGACTCAGTTCACCAAAATTTTCCTCAACCGGGCTGACTAGGACTCAGATTCAGTAAATTTTTCCCAGCGGGACTCACTCGCCTCAGACTCTCGAAAATATTACTCACTTGGACTCACTGAGACTCACGGCTCAATCTGAGTCTGAGTGAGCCGACTCGTGAGTCCATTAGCATACAATTGGCTTTTCGAACTGTGTGAATGTTTGGTGTCAATGCTCTTTAACACTAGTATCTCGGGTAATCGGTGGTCTACATGGCGCCTTTTGACCTTGTAACTTCAAATATGAAATATCAGTGGTTGCGATCTAGTAAGGACATTTTTACTGAAAGAGATGACTCAGATGAGATATTTTTATCAAGAATTCCCGGGAAAGAATTTCCCGGGGTGGGGAAAGGTCACGGCACCCCACCTCCTCCGTAACTCACGCCTCTGATCAATAAATATTGAGCTGGCGTATAAATGCTGGTGAATGTGACTTCCGTAGTTAGGCAGGGGTGAGCTGGCGGATAAGTGCTAGTGCGTGGGCTTCAGTGCGTCAAGACGTCGCTGTACATTTTGCGTACATCTTCCTTCCTCTGTCCGCTGGGACATGCGAATAAACTGACGACACGAACGCCCATGTCCTACATTAATTTGTTAGTTTCTGTGTGACTCGTTTCATATGTTCCCCATAAAGCACGTGTAACCAGCCAAGTTTGCCGTCTTATTGTAGAAACAATGGTACCATGTTTAGACGTGATAGATTCAGTCACGATGTTATAACTTCATATGCCATGAATTTCATTTTATACCCGCGTCATTTTTATCTGGCTGCATTTATGGGGACGTAGATCCAATTAGGCTTAGCCCCGTTGACAGTCCTTGACGCCACAACTCGATGAAGCACAGCATTGGACAAAAGTGGTCATATTGGAATATTGGCAGCGCAAACTGACGGGACACAGAAAGAGGACACAAACAAGCGAGGACACAAAAAAGTGATCATCGCGTCCTTTCCAATCTAAGAACGCTACCGACGAGAGAGACTATTATGGCCCAAACAGCACGCGGTTCGTCGGCAATTTTTTCGCCATTCAACCTATAAACTGACGTGTGCCATGCTACCACGGTATAATGTTAATTAGGGCAAGGTTCTGCCTCGCGTCGCATAAGTATTGCTGTTCTGCCAGTGTCAGTGGTTGGTCCGTTTTTCAAAGGAGACAGGGGAGCAAGGGTGCTTCGCGATTCTAATGCTATTTTGTCAGCATCACTAATGCCAGAGCCATGGCCGGCAGCGATGTGCTGCTCTACCAGTGAAAGCGTACTTAACGTTTTTGGTCATGTCACATGATCATGAACTATTGAAATGCAAATACACCCTCCCGCTTTAGACCGCTTTCACGACCCGCGGTGACTGACCGGCGCCGTACATTTTATTTTTCACTCAAATTGAAATGGCCGCATATTCTGAAAGAGATTGTGTATAGTACGCAATATCTGTCCTACTTAATCCATAAATCATTCAATCAATCAATCAATTAACCGATCAGTCAATCAAGCTTTATTTTGCCTTTCATTTGAAAGTGAAAGCAGGTGGGACTAAAAGCCGCGATGACGGCTTGACAGAGGTCAGTGCCACCTTTATTCTCGGCATGGCACAGCATGTGCGTGGATACAAAGGTGGATACATGGCGATAAATTGTACAGTGGGGGTCAAAAGTTCCCAGGCCACGCTTCCATAGGAATACATGGGATGGTGGCCTGGGAACTTTTGACCAGCCCTGTACATAGCGCATGATCTACAATACTGTTTCCGGAAATACAGTATATATATATATATATATATATATATATATATATATATATATATATATATATATATATATATATATATATATATATATATATATATATATATATATATAATGTTTTCTAGAAGGCAACAATGAATAGCACTGGTAGGTTATGTGAACGAGTGTCAGTCGCAGGACGTACATCTGTCGGCGTGCTTATGGAAAATAGCCTCTGAGGCCTCGGCCTGGCACCCACTCTTCTTCAAAGCGTTCTCGCTCATCCGCTGTGAATCCATGTTCTGCGGAAATAGAAGGTTCAGTAGCAGACCCCTCCTAAATAAACATCAAACAGCCACAAGGTCGCTACATTACTCCGGCAGCTGAAGTGCATGGACTTGGTAGAACAGCAGAAATTGGTTCGCACGATGTCAGGATAGCCACGGCGGCTGTAGTTCGATACTTCTTAGGGGAATACTCCTGGCTCGTGGTGGTCCCGGCCGAACGTGCTCGAACTTCTGATGAGAGGTCGCGCAACCGAAGGTACCGCTGCCACAAGAGTTCCTTGCAATTTTCCTGGATGCGATACTACGAAAGAAACAGGCGACACAGTATACACAAAAATCCTTCGCTAATGCTTCAACTCTTGTGCGTCATCAAATGCCTTTCCCGGAGCGATTGATGCAACCACAGATGAAACTAGGTGGCTATAAAGATTTTTTCTTTCTGGTGAACGGCAAATTTTTTTGAACTACACGTGTCGCTTGTTCAGATTGCTTGGTGTGGCGAACACGTTTCACGATGACATGATCTAGCAGACGACACGTGTTGTTACCGTTTCCATTTCAATTTGCTACATAAGTCACGACCTGTGTCAATTAACTCTTGCCTTATTGCAGAGCATGCGCCTGACTGAAATACGCTTTTTGTGTTCTTTTATTGTGAAGGTCGTGTAAACAGCTACGGAAGTTGAGGAATCAGCACTGTACAGAGACTAACTGATGATATCAGCAAATTGGTTTACGATACATTTTCTTCAGGCCGACAATTACCATGGTTCGGCCGGAGTCGCTAGTTTGATGCTGTCGATAAATTCATGTGTCTGCCTTTAACCTTGCGCTGAGACGGCGTCGGCCGGAGGCTGTAGGCACTGGTAGGCTATGTGACCGAGTGTCAGTCGCAGGACGGACATCTGCCGTTGTGCTTTACGAAAAATAGCCTCTGAAGCCTATGAATGAGTAATTTTTCGTGTACTCGACACCGTCCTTCGCTTGTCACCCGTTTCAGATGAAGCGGAGCTTGAATTTTTTCCCTTAATCTTTTTGCATCGAGTATGTCTCGAGGCACAAAGCAGCGCACGTGCAGCACCTTTTTGGCCTACTTTTAGGTAACTCTGCCTAATGTTGCAACATTTATTGATACCTAATGCTGTTTCCGACGATGTTCGTTGAGCTTAGAATACATAACTTTCGAGCTCAGATACAGTGAAACGGTGTTGTTTCCCTGTTCAAAATAAGAGTAAAATTGCGCATTAAATCTGTAAATCCTAGCTTCGAACAAAACCTTGTGGAATTCTAGGGCTTTCTTCAAAACCATTGTTTGAGTATTCTAAAAGAAATAGAACATTGTGTGCTTAGTATTCATATTAGCATCGGTGTCATCACTGTTGGATTGCTATTCTACACAACTCGAAAATTAACTAAAATCGCGCACTCCTAATACATACACACATACTCATTTGATTTCCGCATGAAAAATTTTCATGATAAGGAATGCCATTTGTGATAACACCTGCGGAAAACACAGCTACCTACGGTTGTCTATCCGGAACAGACGGTGAACGATGTCCAAGCCATAGCGAAAGTACCGACATCATGTAAAATTTCACCTGAAACAATTTCACAATACGTTATGTTGGGCCAGTCGGCGTATCGTTGCTTGAGTATAATAATACTATCGGGGGTTTAACGACCCAAAACCACGATATGATTATGAGAGACGCCGTAGTGGAGGGCTCCGGAAATTTAGACCATCTGGTGTTTTTTAACATGCAGTGACATCGCACAGTACACGGGCCTCTACCATTTCGCCTCCATCGAAATGCGACCGCCGCGGCCGGGATCGAACCCGCGACCTTCGGGTTCAGCAGCCGAGGACCGTAGCCACTGTTCCACCGAGGCGGACATCGTTACTTGAAACACATCGCGCAAGATTACAACTGTCTCTTGTTTCTTCTCAGTTGTAACCTGGCACCATGTCTTTCAAGTAACAATTTCACCCTCACTGTTCTTCCGTGAACTGAGAATTCGGGCAACCAGCGTATCAGGGAGGCGAGGTAATACTTGTCTCATAGCGATAACCCTTCCTCCCACGCAGTATGGACATAGTCCATAAATCGCCGTAGATACTGAGAACTACCTGTGGGCGTCAATACAAGAGCTATCTTGGCACTCATAGACCGTCTCACGTGTTTTGTTGCTGTGCAAGAGGGGGAGTTTCCCGACGCACTGCCTCAATGAGAGAGTGTGAACGTGAAGGACGTTTCGGCACGTGGCCGGGAAGCGCCGTATATAAACGGGTCTCATTCACTGCCAGCCAACAGAGAAGCATCTCTGCAGCCATCGTACAAAGACACCTCTGGTGAGCTCTAGATATGCCAATTACTCGAGAAGATTGTGTATATTTTTGAATAGCGCATGCTTTTCATTATTTCCCTCGTTTCTGATACATTTAACACTGTTAATTTATAGGGCGAATTACCTAAACTTGAAACATAGCATTGCGTAATGTTAGAAAAGCGCTAGCGCCACGGTGAAATGCGCGGGTTTTAGGTGTGGCCAGTGGTAGACGAAGAAGACGACGAAGTGGAGTGACTCACGCGCTGTTCGCCTGTGTGGCGTTGTGTAGCCTGTGTGGCATACAGTGATTATGTTCAAGTAAATTATTCTACATCTTCTTATTACGTCTCGTGACTCCTACGACGCCCGAAGACAACAGTAAGTAAAATTGTTTCGCTTCAGGGAAAAGGAAATGTTTGAGTCCACAAGATTTTGTTCAATCTAATCACCTTCTCCACTCAAGTGATAACGTACTATGGTGCTATACATGGTCGAAGCATGCGTTCGCCTCTTTCTGGCGACCGCACTCATATCTCTAACACTACCGCTGTGATAAAAATATATGACATTTAGAACGCTTAGATAACTCTAGGAGTCGGTACCGATGAACAGTGGGACCTGGTGTTGGGCTGTTAGCAATGTTTTCTAGTAAGGCAGCAATAAATGTTGACGCGTTTCCAGTATAGAATTGGGATGATATGTCAAAGCAATAGTTTTAGGAAAATTAAAGCGAAAATAAAGCATCTGTTTTCGAGAATGGCTGTAGGTTTGTTCTAGTGCTCGGAAATAAAAAGAATATTATTGAAAACAGCGGAATAAATATGCATGCTGCATGCAACTCTTCGACCTATGTAAATAATGAATATACAGGCGGAAGGAAGAGTGTAGCCACATCGCCCTTCTGGAATACTTTTGTTTAACTATGAATGCTGACACTTCTATTTTGCCATACAGAGAATGACCGGAAAAAAATTGGCGCTTAACTGTGAGTGGTTTTTGCACAGGCGTTCAAAAAAGCAACTGCTGTGGAATGGGAGCGACATTTTATGTCTAGGAATTATTGAGCGCTTCCCTCACTTGCAGAGCTTCGTAGGTGAGAAAAACAAGACACAAACGCCATTGCTCCATACTTCACATTGCATGTAAACTTCTGGTAGTGCCGTAACGCAGTACCGTTCCAGGCATCGTATCATGACAGCTGATTTAAATGCAAACTAATGCGCCATATTAATGACAGTAATACACATTTTCGTAATAACTTCAAAAGAATACTGGTGAACTGTCATCAAAAGTTACTCGTCCGTGTCTTCGGGTAGAGCGGCTTGAAGCAGATGAACAATATTATGGTTTCATTTCATGAGTAATGTTTATGACGTTTTTTCTTTCTTTTTTTCTTTTTTTTTGCAGCCAACCGTAAACATGATTGCTGTGAGCAGCAAGTCCTTCCTCTTGGCCCTCCTGGTGCTCGCTGTCGCTTGCAGCATGGCAGCCGCCCAGTTCGGCTTCGGACGTGGAGGATACGGAAGAGGCTACGGTGGCTATGGTGGAAGCTTTGGCCGCGGATACGGAGGAGGCTTTGGCAGTGGCTACGGCGGATACGGTCGGGGATTTGGAGGTTATGGACGCGGATTCTACGGATGAGCGCACACTTCGATTCCAGGAATGCCGACCAGACACTGCCCAGAAAAGCGAAGACGTGTTGATGATATTCATCACGCATCATATGGGCAAATAAATTATTTATTCCAGAGGAAAAAGTTGCTCTCGAAAAGTCTCTGTATCTTTTCTCATAATTGTGCTGATAAGCCAAAATACTGGTCTATTTTTTTTAGAAGTTTTGCTCGTATCGCAACTGTGAAGGCTGAGAAGTCTCTCCACCTTCAGAATTACACTTGACAGAATTCTCGTAGCATGTCTGCGCCCCGACATATCCCACTGCAAAATGTAATCGCGGTGTGCATGATTACGCCTGCAAGGTGGACTTGATCGGCGCAATGTTCCTCCTTGATGTGACAAGCAATCATTAGTTGCTATCGGCCAGCCGGTAGCAAAAGGGTAATCTTTATTATCTTTGCCTATGCCTTCAATCTGTTGTCAGATTAAACGCCGCACGAAAATACCGCGGCACATCGTGGAGGAGCTTTGCGCCGATCAGCTCCGCCTTGCACGTGTAATCATGCAAACTGGGATTAAACTTTGCAGTGGGATATCTTGGAGCACATACATGCTAGAAGAATTCTGCCAAGTGTAACTGTGTAGAAACGCGACTGCCTCCAACTTTTCAATACAAACATGCCCGCTTGCTGCCCTCACTGAAAAGTTCATTATTTAATCGTAGTTAATTGGGCGGCTGACAATGATAGTTATTGTCTGACTTTGTGTCCCCCCACAATACATAACTTATCTGCAAATAGGGGTTTTCACGTGCCTTCCAGCACTGAATTTTAAGAAAACCAGAAAACTTAACTTCGAACATCCGGTATAAAGAATACTTGCTTGCCACATGGGGTGCCTTGTTGCCGTTCGCACTCACACACTGGTTTTTTTTTCTCAATATGTGGGTTAGGTGTGACTGACACCACCGGCAGCGGCACACATCACCACCAAATTAGGATGTTGTGCGCTCATAACAGCGTACGTTGTCAAATAGAGTATTACAAATGCCTCGAAATAGCTATTTCGATTTTCCAATACGAGATGCGTACAGCAGGAGTGTAGCTAAGGGATTATCTCAGAAGGTGAGAATTCTGCTGCATCTGTGCACCATGTGTGTGTGTGTGTGTGTGTGTGTGTGTGTGTGTGTGTGTGTGTGTGTGTGTGTGTGTGTGTGTGTGTGTGTGTGTGTGTGTGTGTGTGTGTGTGTGTGTGTGTGTGTGTGTGTGTGTGTGTGTGTGTGTGTGTGCGCGCGCGCGCGCGCGTTTGTCGGTATCTCATATGCGAACTTACAATTTTATGAAAATTGGAGGGCAACTTATGTTTCAGCCCCTTGTGTACGAGACGATGTCATGGGTCGAACAACGTTTATTGCCTATAGTGACGAGTTTAAGTAGGCCAGGCGGGTGACGTCACGCTTACGTAGGAGCGACAGCTTGCGCTCGCTATCGCGGCCGTGCCAACTCGGTTACATCTTCCTTTCCTTGGGGCAATATAGGTCGCTCTGGCATGGGGTACCGACGAGGCTCGCGACGTTCCCGAGTGCTTCTCCGTGGTAGTGGCGGCCAGTGGCGTACCAACTCTTTCGCGAGTGGGGGGGCAAACCTACCTCACTTGTCGGCCGTGATTTGTGCGTTTGTGTGTATATATATATATATATGTATATATATATATATATATATATATATATATATATATATACATATATATATATATATACATGGGGGCGTTCGTCAGCGGGGGAAAGAAAAGCTGAAAGAAAGAAGGAAAGACGGAGAGCCGCCGGAAGCGCGCAGGTTATCCGTGTATTGTCTACGAGGGGTAGATAAAAAGGGCGGCCTGAGCAAGCGACCAGTAAAAAAGCGGAAAAGAGAAGAATTGCCGCTTCTACCGAACCATCTGAACTTGAACTCCATATGTGCGCTGACTGCTTCAACCGATTTCCACAGCGTATGGGATCTGCCGAATTTTAACACGAAAGTGTTTTATGCAAGGGTCCACCAAGATTTCAGTGACGTATTTCCGTCCCGCAAATGACGTCGAAAAATATGCACACGATCGAATGTTAAAGAAAAAAAAGTTCCGTGAAAGGACATCGAATAGACGACCTCTCGATCCGCAGCAACAAGTTCCGATCACGCTATCCACTGCGCCATGGCCACAGACTCTAACGGCTTTACAAACGCGCCTTTCATATCGCACACTTTCCTCTTACAGTGCTCTTGGTCAGCGGGGGTGGTGTCGCTCTTTTGGAGCGGTAAAGTAAACCAATTCATCATTACTGTGGCCTCTACGATTAGCGCCTTCAACGCCTGTTGCTACGCCTACGGCACGTTTTCAATAATAGTGCAATTTTGTCAACGCCTTAACACACCGCGAGGTGGCGACCTTGGCCCAAGCGTCGGTCTTCCTCGTAGCGTCCATCCAAACCAAAAATAGCTCTGCGACGCGCCCCTGCCTCACCTGGATGTAATAAACGCGTTCCTCGCTTACGGTCGCCCGGAGAACAATGGCGGCCAGGCTTCATGGGCGACAGGACGCGCTTAGCGTTTCCCTCTAGTCCGACCGTGGTGTTCAATCACACTTTAACATGCCGCGGGATGGCGACCTTAGCGCAATTTCCGCATCCAACATGTGACGGTTTTCTGGCTATCACGCCTCGTTTTCTGATTGCGCTCTGGCCGTTAACATTTCCAGCAACCACAGTGGTTTGTTTAATCATTGACCACGGACGTTAGTCGTCGGAATGGAGATACCACCAAGTGTCAACGAGGGTGCATCCATGTTAAACGGTGCTATAGCTGTCAAACGCCAAAATATACATTGTGCAAACCCTCCTAATCAATGTACAGTAAACATTGAATCACCTCTGTAAGGGCGCGTTTTACTTTCGTGCTATACTGATTCCTATGACGGAGGGTTCACGAATGTCTTTTTTTTTTTTTTAATGAATGACTGCCGTTATAATTTTTCATAATAAGTACTACACTTTCTTGCGTATATTCAGGCTTGTGTAGGTTATAAGTCGCCTTGTTTGCTAATAGTCCAAACAGTGTTTCTAGCGCGTGCTTATTGACATTATTACTATTATTATATTACTCTTATTGTCAACTTGTCAACCCGGCCTTTTCTTAAATGAATAACTTGTCGTGTTAGGGACGTAGTACATTGTTTACAGTAATCGTACATGTATTTACAACATTTATGAAAGGGCCCTCCGGCACCTCCATAAATACGCCAATACAAACGGTGTAACCAAAATTTTTCTTCAAAGAAATGTTCGCGATTTTAACGTTAAACTATCCCTCGTTGCTTCCTTCCGCAATGGTCGTTAGCTGTTTATGACTGGTCGAAACATTCTGGATCATGCACACAGCACCTGCTCGTTACGCGAGGCTACAAATGACTCGGAAAATGATCCGTTGGGTAATGACCACTTATGCACGACCAGGTAAAAAATAAGAGAACGAACTATTTTCAATATGGCATATTGTTGGCCATTGGTTCTTCGACCTTCGTAAAAATTTTCTGCGTGCCATACAATCGCCTGCTTGTTACACGACGTCACGAATCTGCAAAATTCCGTGGTGTTTATGATGAGATATGTACACTAAACAGCGCATTCATGTGCTGAACAATACCTAAAGCTATTTGGAATAGCCGGAGAGCGTCTCCTTCTAAACGTAATTCAAGTAGGCTGCCCGCCGATCACATTAGCAGCGGCTACTTGTAACAGCTGGCGAGATGGATTCATATGAGTATAATAAATATTTTCAATTGCAGCATAACGACTATTAGCTGTTTGTGCGCGTATACAACTCTGTGAGTTCATCCTTGCTGAGAGAGAGAGGGAGAGAAAGAAGTAAGCTGCGCATGCGCGTGTGTGCTTCTTTGCTGACCGAGTTGTATTATGAGCTGTAAAAGTCAATTCAAGTTGAATGAAAACCAACTAGCCCGACTGTTAATTAAGTCTCCTCAGTCCAACAACACACGGACCTTCACCATCTTCCTGGTCCGGTGGATCAAGTTGCGGGGCAAGCATAAAAGCTGAGCTTCCCACTGTGATCAAGTCCACTGCTTTATTGGTCGGCTTGTTGGAAGCTGCCACCATTGCTGCAAGCCACCATAGGCAACGCTGATCAGGTTGATCGGAGACTAAAGCGGAAACCTTTTTTGGCGCTTCCAGTGCGGTAAAACTAAAAGATTAAAAAACTTCGTGACACTCATCGGCTCACATCAGCTTTGACAGAGCAGCGGCGATGGTTTTCCTTTTCAATGAAAGAAAATGATTTTCCTGAAGCAGGAAGCGGTTTGATCGGTCAGTAAAACGTTTGCTCGTTCCCACCCGTATTTGCATCATCGATGATTTAATTGTCAGTCCAGGCACAGCAGAATAAAAGCATGAACGAGTGATCTAATGTTCTCGGGCCCCTGTTCAGCGCTAGCCTGCTCTGCACTGATACAGCACAAGGCACGAAAGCGTCGCATAGGCGGCCCGCACCGAAAAGAGCCTACAAGGAAAATCTTCGCAGCAGAAGGGTAGCAAAATTTTCATTATATAATTAAGTGATTACTGTGATGAAGGAAAACTTCACCTCAGTTGTTGGTTTCCCAGCGTACAGCCGACAGTGACCGCTGTCGAAAGTGGGGGGGGCTCAGCCCCCCCTAACTTTTCGCAGTGGGGGGGGCTCGCGCCCCCCTTGCCCCCCCGGCTGATACGCCTATGGTGGCGGCTCTGGAACGGGTCCCGAGCCTGGCAAGCCTGAGGAAGGAGTTGTGGTAGTGTCGGGGCCTGGTAGCTCTGGAACCTCCCGGAGATGTTCCCGAGTGCGTCGCATTTCTCGGCCATCTTCTGTTTTTACCAGTACGGAGCGTGGAGCTCCCGCTGATCCCAGCACAACGACCGGGGACCACGTCCGTGTGTGCGTGTCGTACAACGAGGCCCTCTGACCCGGGGGAGAGGGCGCGCAGGTCCCGAGCACCTCGGTTGTAGTAGACCTTCTGCTTGTGGCGAATCTCCTGGAGACGGGAGTGCACCTTCCTGCTGGGCAATGGTGCCGGCTTCAGGTGGCAGGAGGGAACCGGGAGCAGTGTTCTCGTCTGTCGACCCATCAGCCTCTGCACAGGTGACATCAGAATAGCATCACGTGGAGTATTGCGCAACTCAAGCAGAGCTAAATGGAAGTCTGGGCTGTTATACGAACACTTCTTCAGCAGCGTTTTCGCTTCTTGAACTGCCCTTTCGGCCATGCCATTTGCGCGAGGGTGATAAGGGCTTGACGTCACGTGGGTGACTCCTAGTTCATGCAGAAATTCACGGAACTCTTGGCTACTAAAAGGGGGGCCCGTTGTCACTACAGAGCTTCACTGGTAAGCCGTGGACAGAGAAAACTTTCGCGCACCACTCCTTCAAGTGCCGGGCTGTTGTGTATCTAAACTCCTTTATTTCAAAATAAAAGGAGTAGAAGTCTACAATTAAGGCAAACTCTTTACCACCGTGATGGAATAAGTCCATGCCCACCATTTCCCATGGCAGACTGGGGACATCATGCGACAGTAGAGGCATCTTAGTGTTTTGCTTTTGGTGAGCCTGGCAAACTTTGCATGACGCTGCAACTTGGTCAATGTCACTCGACATGGATGGCCAAAACATGACACTCCTAGCCCGAATTTTCATCTTTTCCGCCCCCGAGTGGGCCAGATGAAGAAGCCGAAGGATTTCAGCTCTCTTAGCGCTTGGTACGGTTACCTTGTTGCTGCGAAAGATGAGGCCATCTTGTGTATGCATCTCTTCTCGATACGCCCAAAATGGCCTGGCACATGCTGGGACGTCCTCTTTGTTTTCCGGCCAGTCAGTCTCGGCATAGGATCGGATGGTCGACAGAGCAGGATCCTTGGCGGTTGCCACACGTAGTTCCTCAAGGCGACGCTCAGAAGCTGGAACAAGGGCAATGACGTTAACATTGAAGCGCTCGGTTTCTTCCGTCAATAACGCCTTGCTTGGGAAACGAGAGAGCGCATCAGCCAAAAACAGCTCTTTTCCTGGCTTGTACAGTAGATTAATGGCGTATCGCTGCAATGTCAGTCGCATTCGTTGCAGTCTAAGTGGGCACTGGTGAAGTGGTTTACTGAAAATTGGCACCAACGGACGATGGTCGGTTTCCACCGTAACCTCAGATTGGCCGAAAATATAGTCGTGAAATTTTTCGCAGCCATGCACAATCGCCAGAGCTTCCTTTTCGATCTGCGCGTACCTCGTTTGAGCATCGCTGAGCGATCTAGACGAGAAAGCGATAGGGCGGCCGTCTTGTATCAGAACGGCGCCAACGCCCATGTGGCTGGCGTCAACAGAGAGGGTGACTGGCTTTTTCGGATCGAAGTAAGCAAGCACTGGCGCTGTTACTAAGGCTTGGCGCAGCTCATTGAAGCTGCATTGCTCTTTTTCTGTCCAGACCCAGGCAATATCTTTGCGCAGCAATGTTCTAAGTGGTGCGGTGAGTACAGACATTCGAGGAATGAAGCGCTGCACGTAATTCATCGTTCCGAGGAAGACTTTCAATTCCTTACTGTTACTTGGCGCTGGCATGTCCAAAATGGCTTGGACGCGATCGGGTCCCCAGGCTCAGTCCTTGCGTGGTGAAAACGTGTCCCAAGTAGCGAACTTGCTCCTGCAAAAAGACACATTTCTGTGAGTTCAGACGGAGGTTGTGCTCACGGCAGCGTGCAAGCACCCCGGTCAAGTTGTTGTCATGTTCTTCCTTCGTTGTTCCCCAGACTAATATGTCGTCCATTACAACCGCTACTCCAGATAGGCCCTCCAAGAGGCGGTGCATGGCTGCTTGAAATATTTGCGGGGCGGAAGCAATTCCAAAAGGCATGCGGATAAACCGATAGCGCCCGTAGGGCGTGCTCATTGTGCACAATCTGGAGCTGCTGTCAGAAAGTTTTATTTGCCAGAACCCGGATGTTGCGTCCAAGGTAGAAAAATATTTAGCTCCAGCTAGTCGTTGCGCGACCTCTTCTAGAACAGTCATAGGGTAGTGTTCCCGCAGAATAACCTTGTTAAGCTCCGTTGGGTCGAGACAAATTCTTACTTTATCACCTTTAACTACGGCTACCATATAGCTTGACCATTCTGTTGGTTCGGTTACCTTGGTTATGACGTTGTGCTCCTCCATGCGTTGAAGTTCGGCCTTTACTTTTTCTTCAATGGCGACCGGAACCCTTCTGGCTGGCACAACAACACCGATGGCGCCGGGTTTGAGCTTCATTTCGTACTCGAAATTTTTCAGCTGTCCCAATCCTGTGAAAACATCGGTGAAGGGCTGAGCCGCCGGGTAGAGTTGCTGCGTCTCGACGCTATCAACGCGATAAATCAAGCCAAGGCTTTCTGCTGCTGCTCCGCTGAGGGTCACCGGCACGTTTTGCTCAATGACGAAGAAGGTTTCATCGTGCTGTTTATCGTTCACGGATAGCGACAACTTTACTTTAAACTGCGCAGTCGTTTTGTGGCCGAAAAAACTCGTTAACGTGGCTCGGCAGGCTTCACGAGTCTTTCTCGGAAGCGACAAAACATCTTCCTTTGAAATCACACAACAGTTTGCCCCAGTATCAAGTTTGCAGACCATCGGACGGCCTTCAATGGAAACTGTCGCGGTCCACTGGTCGCTAGCGAGTGCGTTCACAGTTAAAGCGTCCAGAAAAAATCTGACCTTTCGTCAACATGTAGCTCTCGTATTTCCTTGCGCTTTGCATCTTCGCTGTGCAAGAAGGATGACTGTGAGCATGCTTGGGCGAAATGATTCCATCCTCCGCATTTCTTGCACGCTTTTCCTGTTGCTGGGCAGCGGCTGCCGCAGTGAACTTTGTAGCCACATTTGTTACATGGCTTTGTTACTCTGGCCAACGCATTTACGGCTGCAGTTTCAGCGCCTTCAGTGGTGCCACGTATCTGTCGAAACTGCTCCTCGCCTTGCTCTTGGATGCGACAGATTTCGACTACTCTTTGGTAAGAGGGGTTTTCAGAAATTAACTTCTTTTTGCAGTCCCTTGTCCCGGATACCGAGTATGATGCGGCTACGAAGCATGCGCTCTTCTAAGTCTCCAAAATCGCAGTGTTGGGCTAGCGTTCGCAATTCGACAAGCCAGTCATTGAAGCTTTCGTCCTCTTTTTGGTCTCGGGAGCCGAAGCAAAACTCGTGGTAAGTGAGGTTCTTCGCGGGCTGGTAGAAGTCTTCAAATTTTTTTTTTATAAGGGTTACATCGGTTGTGTCCTCTCCTGGCTCAAACTTGAACGAAGCGAACACTTTTCTAGCCTCTTCCCCAATGGTCACTAAAAGCGTCGCCGCCTGCACTTCTTTTGGTTGTTTGTTCAGCTGAGTTGCCGTGGAAAACAGTTCAAACTCACTTTTCCAGGTCTTCCACCCAAGCCAAGCGTCTCGCGATGTGTCGAGGGGCTTCGGAGGCGGCAGGAGCGTTGTCGGCAATGCAGGCGGTGTCGTCATGCTGGCTGTTTTCCGCTGCCACCATGTGTACGAGACGATGTCATGGGTCGAACAACGTTTATTGCCTATAGTGACGAGTTTAAGTAGGCCAGGCGGGTGACGTCACGCTTACGTAGGAGCGACAGCTTGCGCTCGCTATCGCGGCCGTGCCAACTCGGTTACACCCCTCTGTGAGACTTCCAGGCATTTGCAGCACAATCGACATGGAAATCTTTTGTGCCAATGTTACTTGAGGAATACACAGTGTATAACAGTGAATAAAATTCGTTAATCCTCATACTTGTATAGGTATAAAGAATACGTCCTGCATTTTCGGAAGAAACTGTTTACTCGCCTTCTGTAATGAAAATTGCCATGCCGCGCTTTCTGGGTGAAATATGTCTGTGATTTGATGAAACTGATAGGGTACGTTACGTTATATTCAGCAAGTAAACACAGCAAGATGACGGGCACAGTCATCACAAGCTTATAATCGATGAATACGCTTTCAGGCGCTTTAAAAAAACATGCTTTGACCTCATGAAATGGGTCTCGGGTAATTCGGCTGCAACTGAGTGCGGGTTATAGAGACCTGTTAAAGCTAATGTGCCACTCAGATCTACTGGAGATTTCCCGCGCTCCCCATTCAGAAGATTCGCAAATACTCGATGATATCGATATACTGGTTTGGAAGACGCTAAGCTACCCCGACGGGTCGCAGGCTGCCTAAATTTTCATCATCTGGTTTCACTGGTTGAAGTACTGCAGACCCTATGAATTCGACTGAACAATTATAAACGTGATTCAGACTTGTTTGCACATTGCTCTCGGCAAGAGATGTCAAAATGAGACCTGTTAGTTATTGCGTGGTGCCGTGTTTCTCAGCTATGAGTTTTTTTGGGAACCTTGTGTACAGCTGGAATCGAAGAGGGACCCCTTGCAGTGAGTGAAAGAAAGGTGGGGGTGGTCACAACGCAGCAGCGCAGCGTGGAGCACGTGGATTTTATTTTGATCGGAACCTCCCCCCTCCCCCCCCCCCGTCCGGTTCCGCGAAACACCAATTGAGAACTACTGGCATAATGGAGCGGCAGATACACCTTTGACTGCATATCAGGAATCGGTACACGGACCAAAACAAAAAGACACAGTGACGATTTTCTGAAACCATCACTCGCACTGAAAAAGAAAAATGGCAGTTTCCTTAATTTTCCGCGGACAGAAGATTCTGGGAGCCAGCATTTCAGGAAGACGGGGTCACAATTGTCCCACAGCCATAACGCCTCACTCATCTACCATCTTTTACTCCCCCTTACCCCCTTCCCCAACACAGGGTAGCCAGCCGGTCCAAGAACTGGCTAACCTCCCTGTCCTTCCGCATGTTTCCTTTCCTCCTCCTCCATCTCTCTACGGAAGGTGGTCAGCGAATTAACATACGTACTGGGAACGACCCATCGACATCGATACAACAGTCGTCTTGGCACGCGTTGGGTCTCACGTGTTTTGATGCGCTTTAAAAGGGGGGACTTTCCCGGCGTGTCGTCTCAATCAGAGTTCATAAACCTGAAGGACGTGTCGGCACGCGGCCGGTATCTGAGCTACATAAACGGTCACCGTGAGGCAAAATACAATCATATTTGCAATCAGCACGCAACGAAACCTTAAGTAAGCTCTTAGATTATGCCAGCTTGTCATGCTTATGACCCTATTTTCTTGGTTAATAGTAGATGTTCACGTTATACAAGTTTTGTTTTTATGTATTCGTAAACTTTTTTTCGTACTGCACTCATTTAAAAAGGCGAAATGGTAGAGTGAATAGCCTGAAATTGAAAAAAAGTGATTAGGGAACCCAGCTTGATTTTCTGTAAGACGCAAATGCGTTCGTTATGTTCGCATAAATTTTATTTTGCCACGCGTTCCTTGCGCGTTGTGTGTATAGCTCTTATCGCGGTACTAACGTTATTAAGGTTGAAGAATGTACTCTCTTATTCTTTGTCATCGTGCGCTTCCCATATATCGAAAGAGATTACATGCAAGATAAGAAATAGGTGAAAAGCGATACACTTATTGATTCGACGAGTTGCGACGAACGCTAACCTTACTATATAATACTAGAAAGTTACAAAAGGGAATATCAAGGTAAGTAAGGAAGGAAAGTGAGAAAAGGAATTTATAAAAACCCATTAAAGAAGAGAAAAAAAACACACGCGGACACACACTCATGCGCAGGAGTGTCATAGTCGTTCAGCGAGTCTGGTTGATTGCATTCCCCAGTACACGGTAGCAAACCCAAAATCTTTTTCAGGTTAATCTCTTTGCCTTTTATTTAACCTTTCTCTCTCCATATATATATATAAATTTACAAAGCCCTCCAAAACAGAAAGAGCCGTTCTGTGTCTTTCCTCAGCTCGCGCCCTGATGTTACTACAGTATGCGTGCGACATGGCACACTGAATGCTAACAGATGTAGACTATAGATTTTGGGAAGCTATGTTGTCAAACAAAGCAGCTGATAAATTGAACTGAAAAAATAAAATCTTGCTTTCAGAAAACGGCGTTAGCCTTCGTCGCACTGTCGGAATCGAAAGAAAAAACGGTCAAAAGAACAAGTTGACAAGACAAGAAGTAGAATTTTGTACACAGGACCTAAGATTATATAACCAATTAAAAAAATAACAGGCATAGTACAAGCAATGCATGTGCCTCGCCATTCGAGACATTTTCTAGCAATCTCTATAGTCACACTCGCTTTACCTGTGTCACGAGCAATCTGTGGCACATACTGAAAGCATAACTGTGGCTCTTTCAAATTTGTTTTTCGCGTTCAATAAAGGCAAAATTTGGCGCATATACGTTTCCCCCCACTTTCGAAAGCTGATGAAGTGAAAAAAAAACAACACGTCATGGCTGCATATATTTCTTCATCGCCTTATACTTTTTGACAGGCCTTACAACAATTTCATGCTAGACCTCGCATAAAAATGAATTAAATTGAGTGTAAAAATGAATAAAGTTTGGCCATCACAGTGCCGTGTCGACCACAGAAATATATAGTGGGTTGTCCTTCGCGAGAATTGGGAAACAAGTCCAAATGAATGAGAGAGTAGCTATTAACGAAAGTCGAAAGATTATATAAAAGGCATATTTTTTTTCCAAGACTAGTTTGAGGAATAGCACTATGTATTTGCCGCAATTACGACAATGTCACGATTTCCCTATACCGCCATGGATATTTTCGACGTCCAATTGCTGCTGCTCTAGCGGACGATGACTTCACAAGATGAGCCAGTTTGGAACTTCAAATGACGCCTAATGTATGCTGCAACTGTTTATGTTGCAGCCGACCACAGCCATGATTGCCGTGAGCAGCAAATCTCTCCTCCTTGCCGTCCTGGTGCTGGCTGTCATCTGCAATGTGGCTACCGCACAGTTAGGCTTCGGACGTGGAGGATTCGCAAGGGGCTACGGAGGCTACGGTGTCTTGGGCCGTGGATATGGAGGAGGCTTCGGCCGTGGCTACGGTGAATACGGTCGTGTCTTTGGAGCCTATGGAAGTAGATTCTACGGCTGAGCAGATATTTGGATTGCATGAAAATGAATTAACACTGCTATGGACAACGAAGACGTGAAGGTGCCTGTGCAGACTGAAACAAGAGAAATCAATTATTTATTTTCGTAAGTAACCATCCTGTTTTCTAGGTCGTTATTACTCGCGGTCTTTAATGCGGTTAACTTAAATGCTGGTCTAATATTCCGGGATTCACTTGTGTGGCAATTGTGAATGCGGAGCTGTTTGCACTCGCACACATGAACACAACAGCTTTAATGAAAGGATAACTAATACCGTTATGTTGTATGGCTACCTATAAGAAAGACAATATTTTTTGTGAAGCGTTTAATTACAGTTAAAATTCCTAAAATACACTGGAGATATGAGGACGCCTCACGTCAATTAAGGGCGCAAGCACAAAAATAGTGACACTCGCGAAGCAAGTGTCACTATTTCTGTCAGCCCATACACTGACATAATAGGGAGGGGGGGGCACTTCGACGAACCATCGCCTCCCCCTGAAGGGGAACCGCTGCGCACGCCTACGCCTAGGAGCCCTGATGCAGCAATCTTAGAACTGTTTACTTCCCACCTG
Organism: Rhipicephalus appendiculatus; assembly: GCA_030522465.1. Classification (NCBI taxonomy): domain Eukaryota; kingdom Metazoa; phylum Arthropoda; class Arachnida; order Ixodida; family Ixodidae; genus Rhipicephalus; species Rhipicephalus appendiculatus. The sequence continues at coordinate 10,286 of JALIZH010014150.1, read as the reverse complement.
TTAGCAGCGCGTAACTTATTCTTTTTCACATTTGCTTACGCCACGAAACTCGTTTTCCTTCGGACTTGTCCAGTGGGGTGGGATGGGTGGTGGCACTGCAATGAAGCTTTGCTTCCACTTGTAGACAACCCTGCTTCAAGACCTCTGCCTGGCGCCACTTGTCTTCAAAGCGTTCTCGGTCATCCTCTGGTAATCCATGTCCTGCGGAAGTAGAAGGAGTCAGAGATGTTCTCTTTTAAATAAACATCAAACATCCACAAGGTCGCTACAGTCGTCCGTTAGCTGAAGCGCATGAACCTGGTAGAACAGCAGAAATTAGTTAGCACAATGTCAGGATAGCCACGGCTGCTTTAGTTCGATACTCATGATTAGGGCAATACTCTGTGCTGCTGCTGATCCCGGCTGAACGTGCTCCAACTTCTGATGGCAGGAAGCGCAAGTGACGGTAACGCTGCAACTAGAGTTCCCTGCAATTTTCCTGGTGGCGATACTTCAAAAAAAAAAAAAAAAAAAACTGGCCACACCAAATACACGAAAATCCTGCATAATGCTTCAGCTCTTGTGCATCAGTAGCTATATTTCTCTGAGCGAGTGATGCAATTACAGATAAAACTAGGGTGCTATAAAGTTTTTTTTTCATTTTATAAACTGCTGGGTTTATGAACAACACGTGTCACCTTTTCAGACTGCTTGTTGTGGCGAACACGTTTCAGGATGACATGATCTAGATGTCATGTGTTGTTACCGTTTCCATTTCACTTTGGTTCATAATCCACGACCTGTGCCAATAAACTCTTGCCCTACTGCAGAGCATGCGCATGACCGAAAAACACTCTTTGTGCGCTCTTGTTGTGAAGGCGGTACAAGCATCTCATGAAGTTGAGGAGGGAGCAGTATACAGAAGCTAACTGAAGATATCGGCAAATTGGTTTACCATACGGTTGATTCTAGCTCCAATTACTGCGGTTCGTCTGCAGTTACTATTTTGATGCTGTCGACAAATTCATGTGTCTCTTTAATTTGCGCTGAGACGGCGTCTTCTGGAAGCTGTGTGCACTGGCAGTTTATGTGCTCTGATGTCGGTCGCAGGACGGACATCCGTCGTGGTGTTTTTTGTAAAATATAAATATTATTATTATTATTATTATTATTATTATTATTATTATTATTATTATTATTATTATTATTGCTACTATTTATTTACAGATACCTTACGCATAGGCATTGTGTAAGGGGGGGGGTCTGATACAAAAGTAAGAAGAGTGTAGGATGATATCAAAAACAACGGCAAGTTCAGTAAAATATGTCTAAGTACAAAGTAGTGATATCGGTAGTGCATAATGAATTGGCAAGATTGAAACAAAAAAAAGTAATGCAACAGTATGTTAGAGAAATCGAATTCAAGCGCAGTGAACAAATTGCGCAGTTGACCGGTACTAGTTGGGATAACAGTGTTATAAAAAACAAAACTTAAAACAACAGTTTCTCTTTGCTGATGAAATAAAAAACGTAAAAAAAGAAAAATGGGGATGCATGAACCATGGAAGCAAATGAACCAGCTGAGAATTATCAAATGGTTGATAAGATGCTTCGCGAAATTTATAGTTACTGTATACGCTGTAGAACGACGCTGTTCGGAAAATCGTTGTGCAGACGTATGGCGCACGGGAGTTGCGAGAAGATAAAACCATGAGTGGTGCTGTAGACGCGGGTGTACTTGAAGTCGTTGTGTATCTATGCGATAAGTGAGAGGGCCGTTGCAGTTGTGCTAGCGGGGACCGAGTGGCATGGGCAAATTTATGAAACAGAGATAATGGCAATGTCTCGACGGATTGTTAATGGATGGAGTGAAAATTCAAGCTTTAACTGCGTTACACTGGACTTGTTACAATTCCGCGACATAAAACAAACTCTATTCTGGATTGCTTCTAACTTTATTAAATGTTTTTGATGAGGTGACTAGAGGGACGGCTTTGTAGGTTTCTTTACGCACGTGTAAACAAGTATATCCTCCGAAGTGTTTGCATGAGGGGTTTGCATGTTCTCGACGCAGTCCTTCGCCAGTCACCCGGTTAAGATGAAGCGGAGTTCAATTCGACTCCCTAGCCTTTCTGACTCCCTATCCTAAACCGCGAAGTAGTGCACGTGCAACACTATTTTCGACCTACCTTGATGTAGCTATGCCTAATGTTACAACATTTACCTTTACGTAGTCGTGTTTCCACCGATGTTCATTGCGCTAAGAAAACATAACTTTCGACCTCAGATATAGCGAAATGGTGTCGTTTCCCTGCTCAAGATACAGTAAAATTGCGCTTTAAATCTGTAAACGCTTGCTTCAAATAAAACATTATGGAATTCTACGGCTTTCTTGAAGATCATTGTTTGAGCATTCTAAAGGCACTAGAATACTGTACGACTACTATTCATCACAGTTCGGGGAACTCACTGATGAGTCGACTCACTCAGACTCAGATCGAGCCGTGAGTCTGAGTCGGTGTGAGTCCGGGTGAATAATATCTAGGTGAGTTTGAGTCGGAGTGAGTCCAGTTGAAGAAAGCTTTCGTAAGTGTGCGTCCGAATGAGTCTGGCTCAGGAAAATTTTAAGCAGTCTGAGTCCGAATGAGTCCAAAGCGCAAGATATATTTCATTAGTCAGTCGGAGTGAGTTCCACTTTGTGTTCCCGTCCTATGACTCCTATCTACTGATTTTCAGTATTACGATCAGCCTTTCCTGGATCCACGTTTATACTCACGTCTATTCACGCGTATTCCAAAGCAGTATCGTTCATACACTATTTCAATATTTATTGATCAGAGGAGGGAATTACGTATGGGGGGGGGGGGGGGGGGGTGCCTTGACTTTCGCTCCGCTAACTCTTCCAGGGAAGTTCTTGATAAATATATCTCGCGTGAGTCATCTCTTTCAAGAAAGATGTCCTTAGTGGATTGCAACTACTCATAATTAACTCGTATTCGAAGCCTATATATCATAAGGCGCCAAGAAGAGCACCTCTTACGTCATATATTGGCGTTAAAGAGGATTGACACCATGGGCGAAAAAGTTCATTCTAGGCTAACGGAGTCATGAATCGACTCACTCGGACTCACAAAAACTCAGATCGAGCCGTGAATCTGAGTCTGAGTGAGTTCAATTAAGTGATAATTTGGGGAGTTTGAGTCCGAGTGAGTCCAGTTGAGAATTGTTTTAGTGAATCGGAGTCCAAGGTAGTCCGGTTGAGGAAACTTTAGTGATCTTGATTTTAGCAGCGCTCTGAGGGACGATGACTAAGAAAAGGTGCACAACCCGGGCGCTAACTCGCAACTAATTTTATTAGGAAAAAACATGCTAATATAAAGGTGAAGTACAAAAAAAAAAAAGGAACAGAAAACAGATAAACTTTGTGATCATGTGCAGGTGCCGCTTAGGTATCGAAATTCCGCTTCACTTATGCGATAAAAGGTAGACTGGCACATTTTTCTCCTTTCCTTTGAATGTGGAGCGCTTCGATGGCGTCTCTTGCTATCTGTTGTTTATGACGTGACATAATCATAGTGTCGGCGATGAATGGTGTGCAACCGCATTGTTTAATATGGGCGGCGAGTGAATATGGTTTCGTGTCTGACAGTGAACGTTCATGCTCCCTAAGACGGATATTGACACAGCTTCCGCTCTGTCCAATGTATGTGTTTCCGCATGATAATGGGATTTGATAGACGATAGCCTCTATGCATTCTGCGTACTGAAAAGTGTGGTTGATGCCGCATTTGCCGTGAACACTCCCATTGTCTCTGATGTGTGTATCAGTGCTTTTCTGCACTTTTGTGCACATGGATTCCAGCTTATTTGGGAAGGAAAAAAACAACGCCAACGTAATAACGTTGAGCCACGTTTTCCAAACCGTGAGCCACACGGTGAGTATACGGAATGGCCGTGTACTTTTTGGCTCTCGTAGTCCGTTTTTCGTCGCTCCCGCCTGTGAACCAGTTGGCTTCAAACGTTTGCGCATATTTTCGCACGCTTGCGCAATGGTGTGCTCCGGAAAATCCGCTTGCTTGAGCCTTGCCACCTGTTCATAAAAGCTAATCTGTAGCCCGTCCTGAGATGATTTCTGCAAGGCAGAAAGAACACAGGAAAAGGCTCTTTTCCTAATAAAATCAGTTGCGAGTTAGCGCCCGTCTTGTGCACCTTCTTTTCTTAGTCCTCGTCCCTCAGTACGATGCTAAAATCAATATGAATCCCTACCAACTAGCTCAAAATTTGATGAGTCTGAGTCCGAGTGAGCACTAAGCGCTAAGTAAACGTTATGAGTGAGTCTGGGTGAGCTCCATAATTTTTTGCCGACCTATGGACTATTGAGAGTAGAATCGGTGTCACCGCTGTTGAATTCCTCTTCCGTTCAACTATAAAATTAACTAAAACCCCGCACCAAAAATACACGCATTATTTACGTTTTCAAATATAAAATATTTATATAAGACATGCCATTTATGATAACACCTGAGAAAACAGCTACCTACGGTTGTGTATACGGAAGCGGTGGTGCACAAGGTCCAAGCCATAAAGAAAGTAGCCACCAGAATTGAAATTTTACTGAAATAATTTCCCCCTCTCTGTTTTTCCGTGAACTGAGATTTCGGGCAACCAGCGTATCAGCAAGACGAGGTGATGCTTGTCTAATAGCGATAACTCTTGCACGCGCGCAAAGTGGACGTATTCCGTAAATCGGTGTACATACTGGGAACTACCTGTCGACGTCAATAGAAGAGCTATCTTGGCACTCATAGACCGTCTCACGTGTTTTGTTGCGATGCAAGAGGGGAGTTTCCCGACGCACTGCCTGAATGAAAGAGCGTAAACGTGAAGGACGTTTAGGCACGTGGCCGGGAAGCGCCGTATATAAACGGGTCTCATTCACCGTCAGCCAACACAGAAACACCTCTGCAGCCAGCGTACAAAGACACCTCTGGTGAGCTCTCGATATGCCCATTTCTCGAGAATATTGTGTATGTTTTAAATAGCGCATGCTTCTCATTATCTCCTTTGTTTCTGATACATTTAACGAGGTTCATTTAAAGGGTGAACTAACTAATGTTGAAACCGAGCATTGCGGAAGCAAAATTGTTTCGCTTCGGGGAAAAGAAAATGGTTGAGTCCGAAAGATTTTGTTCATGCTGATAAAAATGCAGTTTGCGGCACATTATCCGCTCAACTGATACCGTACTATGGTGCTACACATGGTCGAAGCATACGTTCGCCTATTTCTTTCAGCGCACTCATATCTTTCACATGACCACCATGATAAAAAAATTGTGACATTTAGAACGCCGAGATAACTGGAAGGGTCGGTACCGATGAATAGTGGGATCTGGTGTTGGGCTGTTAGTAAAGCTTGCGAGTAAGACAACACAATGAATGTTCACGCATCTCCAGTATAGAATTGTAATATGACAAAGCAGAAATTCTAGGCAACATAACGCAAAAAATAAAACCTCGGTTTTCGAGAATGGCTGTAGGTTTCCTGTAGTGCTCGGACATAAAAAGAATATTAGTGAAAAAGAATACCTGTGTGTTCGGGTAGGGCGACTTGAAGCATATGAACAATATTATAGTTTCAATTGATGACTAATGTTTCTGACGTTTATATTGCAGCCAACCGCAAACATGATTGCCGTAAGCAGCAAGTCCTTCCTCCTCGCCCTCCTGGTGATCGCCTTCGCCTGCAGCATGGCAGCCGCCCAGTTCGGCTTCGGACGTGGAGGATACGGAAGCGGCTACGGCGGATACGGTGGAGGCTTCGGCCGCGGATATGGAGGAGGCCTCGGCCGTGGCTACGGCGGATACGGTCGGGGATTCGGAGGTTATGGACGTGGATTCTACGGCTGAGTGAAAACTTCGATTCCAGGAATGACGACCAAACACTGTCCAGAAATGCGAAGACGTGTTGATATTCATCACGCAACATAGGCAAATAAATTATTTATTCTAGAGCAAAAAGTGCCTCTCCATAGGTCTCTGTATCTTTTCTCATAACAGTGCTGAGAAGCTGAATTACTGGTCTGGTTTTCGAGAAGTTTCGCTCGTATCGCAATTGTGGAGGTGGAGAAGTTCCTTCTGATACCCTTAATCATTACTAATTTGGAAAGGGGGCAAAAACTTCGGTTCTTTCGTATGGGTCGCTACAAAAGAATTCAATATTATTTTTGAACGTGTTTATTCGAGGTTAAGTTCTACAATACACTGCCCGACAAATTCTTCAGCAGTGAACATTATTGCTGGTCATGACGCCCCTGCTTTTGTTATTTGAAGACGTGGAAGACACTTTTTTTGCTTGAAGAACATACCAGAGTTCCTGTTCGGGTGGACCAGGTTGTGCTTCGCTGGCGTAGTGAAGACATGCCTGTCATATATTGGGGATTAATCAATTACTCAATGTTTGCACCGAGGGGAATTTACTTATTAAAGCAGGTGTTGTATGGAAGAACCCACAGACATCTTGTGTATTTTAAGCGCTGTATTTTTTCTCTGTAACTTTCAACCAACTGGCCCCTCAGTCAACCTTGCTCCAACGTCATTTCACTGATACTCACGTTAAGTGTTTCGTGACTGCCATTGACACGGCCACTTTTGATGATGCCGTAGCCATCCCGCAATGAGGATAAGCACCATTCTGGTTCCTATACAAAGAAAATATCTGAAAATTTAACTGGCGCCTTCGTCCTTTCAGTAGTTGGCTATGGCTCTGAGCTGTCACTGTTACATAACCGAGATAGCCGCACGTACTAAGGAAACATCCCACACCACCTGTGACAAAGCAGGAATATACATTGGATTCGACATGAAGCATGCCATGAAACACTCCCAAGTAGCTTGATGGACCAGTACAAAGTCTCACAATATCGTGTTCTTCTAAAGCATGCTGTACTTACCGGCCAAAATTTGTACGATTGAGAAAATAGAAAAAAGAATCATAGCACATACGCAAAGAGCTAACTTTACCGATGAGTATGACCGAAGAAAAACTGTACACTTGACAGCGGTACTCATACATCAATATGCCTGACCTCTCTACAGGCGTACGTGAGCGCTACTGTAACTTTTTGGTAATTGCAGTATGTGTCAATTAATACCGGCCTTAAACGCTGTAATTCGACGATGTATTTGCCACATAGTGCAACCTCATTTATAGCTTTACGGAATAACATTTGGTACCACAGAAATTTTGCTTGTGTCATTCTGCTTAGCATGGCGATGAGCAATCTTGCTCTTTACCAGCATTTGTTGTTTCAATCCAGCAATCCACTAGACACTAAGCATTTTGCACAGCATCCTCGTAAATCGAGCCGGTGGCTTTGTTTCACTACGGTACTGCCTCAAAGTAAAATAAGTAAATCAAAGACCGACAAAAATGACAAAAATTGACACAAAAGTATTAAGGAAGTTCAGAGTTGCAAAAGTACGTGCAGCTGTGCCAGCCCGATAATTCAGAGTCGATGAAGAAGCAGTGGGCAGAAGACAGCGAAGAAAGTAAAACCTGCATATGTTCGGTTAAAATGTGTAAACGGCGTACATTTTAACAAATGAATGCGTTGAAATCTCGGTTCCAAGCGAGAATTTGATGATATTCGAAAAAATTGTAAGAATAAAATAGAAATTAACCGAAATCCTTAGCAAACATTCTCTTTTTCCGAGAAATAATTCTGAATCCATCTAATTATAGCATATAGACATGTCATTTTGCATAACATGCATGTATATTAACAGGCAGCGTCGTGTGTGTCACTTCTTTTCTTCGTCCTGTGTGTTAGCGCTGTTGTATTTTTATCATAGTAACCAATGCCTCGGCGTACGTACGAAGAGACTGTGGACCTCAGAGGTACTGGTTAGTTTTTTCGTTCACTAGTTAATATTAGAGAATGAAGAGCTCAATCACAATACGAAGGACATAGCCGACGATTGTGCAACCAGTTGCGATAGTACATGAGGGATTTCTCCCAAGGATTTACCACGAATAAGAGTAGCGTTACTGAAACGCATAGTCATCACACTGCAACGCCAAAGTTATGAGCTAACCAGCTGGGAATAATGTAGCAAAGTTAGCCAGATGGAATTGATGACCAGTGTGAAATCGATGGGCACATAGAAAAAGAAGTGCAGAGGATGAGTGCTCCCTAACAAGTAAAATTTATTGAAGAAAGTTTACACCCAAAGAACTAAGAGCATGCGTGCGCAGGAATTTTAGATGTCATGAAAAAATTTTCGGAGCAACTGTACCTCAGAATCCAAAAAAAAACGGACGATTCTATGCAATCATCACGCATCATTTCGATGAAGAACGCTTCAGCGGTTTGCCGAGTCCTTTTATATTTGCGCTTTTTTATTATAGAATATATAGGAGATGTTGGCACTTTTGTGGAGCACCGCCTGCCCCTTTTCACTGATATGAAAAGCACAGCGACGAAATATTCTTAAAGAAAAGAACAGCTAGGCAGAGTTCATATAAGTCCATTCACACCCAGACAATGGCTCCATTATTGCGCTTCGAGACACTGACTAGCAATGAGCTCGAAGATAGGAGGTCGGCGTTCCATTAAAGCTATTTTCATGGTGGTGAAGTCTTTCATTATTGCAGTTACCTGACTTCACTATGTACACTTTTCCGACGGAGAGGGGAATTTTATAAACAACACCAACGGCACAGGAAATGGTGTAGTTGCGATGCTTCACCAAGCATACTATAACCATTGTTCCTTTGGCCTGCGGCTTGATTGCAGCACATGCTTTTGTACTTTTAAAATTTGAGGAAAAATAACGCCAACGTTGAAACTTTTTGGCATGTTCTTAAACCGATAAAACAGTCGATATGCATAGGGCATGCCAACATACTTTCTTGATCTGATTATGTAGCTGGAGAGTTGGTTCAACAGGGCTAAATTTACGACTCTAGAAAAGTCTCTCAGACGCCAACAAAAGCACATGCGCAGGGTACCCGGAGTTTTTAGGCCAGACAACCTGCTGCTCAAAACTCTCATTACATTTATATATGCAAAACTTGTTGAGGGTGGGCTCTAACGTGCGCATAGGAATGTCATTCTTTGTAATCTTGGAATGACCAAAGGAGAAGCTGAGCAGTGATTTCTTCGAACTCGGGGAGAAAGACGAGCTAACATGGTCACGCCGTAAAAAGAAATGTAGCTCCAGGAACTGCAAGGAATTGCATTCGGCTATTCACAAGGAAAATTCAACCCAAATGAATTTTCCTTAAATATCTTGAAGAGTACATGGTGAACCCGGGGAGAATCATTCCTTAAAAGAATAAAAAACCTCATCAACGTAGTGATGTGCCAACCAGACCACTTACTTCAGATTAAGCCAGTCTATCTGGGCCACTGAAAAAGATAACACTTAAAATGGGTGCCACCCTAGAGCCTATGCATACGCGGAAATTCCGTCTAAACAGGCACCCTTCCCATGTTACATTATTAAGGCAGTTTCGCACTAGATGTGGCCAGACAGAACCGAGTGCTGAGCTTTGCGGTTCTTTTTTGTTTCTCTGTAGTTTTATCGTTCTTCCTTTTTCTCTTTTTTTCTCTCTCGTTCCATATTTTTCTCTCTTTTTTTTTCTATTTTGATTGTAATTTATTTTTTTTATTTCTCTCTCACTATCTTCTTCTTTCTCTTTAGTGCTCTTTTTCATTTTCTTCGTATTTCCTCTCTTTTTCTCTCTATTTCTCACTTGCTCCCTCTTCCTAAATTTCGCTCTCTCTTTGATTCTCCCTTTTCCACACTTTCTTTCTCTTTCTACATTCTGACTCTCTATTTCTGTTTTGCTCATTCTGTCTATGCTAAGTTCTAGTCTCTCCCGTCCCCCTTTTTCTCCTCTCCACCCTAAATTTTCTACTCCTCACCGTCACTTCACTTTCTTCCTCTCGTCTTTGTCACACGCACTTTCTCTCTCTCTCTCTCTGTCTTCTTCTTTCCATATTTATCCTTCTTGGTTTCTCGCTTTCTGGCTTGCTTCTTCTTGATCAAGCCGAAAGACTTAGATGTCTCATCAAACGGGAAAATTTGACCGTCGGCGCCGACCGCCGGCGGCGTCGGAAAGAAGTTATGCAAAAAGTCATCATCACGTGATGAAGTCACCATATGACGTCATCATGACATCGCAGTTCGCTAAAATATGTGGCGTCCTCATGACGTCACAAAATTCTGGCGTGACGCCGTGTGACGTAACACCACATCATGCTGAGTGCCCTCGTTTGGGCGGGGAACGAAAGTGTATCGCA
>JALIZH010014149.1:0-10985 GCA_030522465.1 Rhipicephalus appendiculatus | reverse complement strand
TTAGGCATATGCCTTTTTGCAGATGAAACTGTAAACATAATATTTAAGAGTGAAGCAGCATGTCCCTACACTGCTACCTGGTGTTATTTAAAAACTGTAAGCATGTTTTATAAATAAAGAATATGGTTACTCTTTCCCAGATTTTCTAAACTTATTAAAGCTCCAGCTTTTGCTTATATGGTTATTCAGCTGTGCCCTACCGCAGTCTTTCTTGGTGATATATCAGCAGCACAGACTATGGCAGTACACTAAGATGCTCTGCACATTGACAAGAGCTGCTCACAAGTGCTCTGCTTTGAGGATGCTGTACAGCAATTTGCATTTGTCATTAAACACAAACCGAAAATTGGCCGCGTATCTGCATGCTTCGCTGCAAATGTCGTGGAAAGACGATAGTCTGCGTCGCATTTTCCGCGCAGCCTTAGAAACATTGGGGTCTTTAGAATTGCGTATCGCGTATCTATGAGTTTTCTATTAAAGGAACACCGCCTAATACTTTCATGTTGATGTGCCTCAAACTTGCGTAATGTTTGCTTTTTAATCGACAAAAGTCAGATGTATGAACGTAAAAACCAGTTGAAGATGGGAGGTCGTTAAGCACGTGCTTAAGCTTTGGCCGGTAGGCTGAATCGTAGGACGTGCCGACAAACAGAAAGACAGACAGACCAAAATTTCTTCGTTTAAGTATCCCAAGAAAGACTACCGTCTTTAAAAACGTTCACACTGTTAACTAGGAGAGAAAGAAAATGCCAGGCAGAGTAGCATGTGGGATGCATAACTACTATGTAAGAATACACTTCATAAAATATTAGCTGCTCTAGCGTCCTGTGAGGTCTGTGACACTTTCAAATTTTTACGTGCCAAGTACCACAAAGCCTAATTTATACACATATACAGCTCTCTCCTTATATATATATATATATATATATATATATATATATATATATATATATATATATATATAATACATTTTGCTTGTATTGGGCACCAGCAGTCCCGAGTTTAAAAATAAAATGTGTACTTACTGTTCCATCGGGCAGGTATGCAAAATCGTTCCCTGAAAAACCATTACAACATATGTGAAGTACCGAACCTTTCGTACATTTGAAGCATGTTAAATACCTGTAACAGCAACGTCGACGCTGACACCCCCACCTGCTGCACCTGTGGGTGCTGCATCTAGGAAAAGCAAAATTTTGTGTTCTGTAACTAATTTTGTGCATGAGTAAGGCAATATAATGAAGATAAGCAGTCAATGATCTATATTACCTATATTATTTCCTGTAGTTTAAACTAAGTACTGATAACAATTCATGTAAAAAAAAAGGCAAATAAACACTCACCGTCACTGGCATTTTCAAACTGTGGGCTTGATGCAGCTGTAAGTATGAAAATGCTAAGAGTTAGCCATGATGCATCAACACAATACAATCTCTTAGCTTACTCCATGTCGCTGTCGCATAGTCCTGTAAATCATCAGCTGGGAACAGCTCAGGACCAGGTTCTGCATTAAGAAAATATTAGTGCAGCTCATTCAATGCCATACACTTGAAACTTTTACTTCATTTAAGCTTGCAAATTTAAATAAAAATGTCAGAATGAAAGCACGCAGTTTTCACAGAAAAGTGCAACTCTATAAAGATTTAAAATCTTTATTTTTACATTTCACTGTCATTACTTTAAACTTATGAGAAAATATTAGGGAAGAGTAGCCCAAGAAAAATAGGTGAAACTCTCTAGTTTGTTCTCTATAGTGTTAGAAGGGAAAAATCTACATACCAATCTTGCTGTAGGTCTTTTCTTCGGTGCTTTGGCTAGCTGCAGTGTGACGGGGAACATTCGAAAGATCCATCTGTCTGTTTTGATGGTCTTCCACTGTAAGAATCATGCACACACAAAGGCTCATTTTAGATGCACATATACCAAGTTCTATAAGGATATGGAAGTGAGAGTGAAGTAGATAACAACCTTCTAGAGTTTATGTACTAATAATTACGCGGAAGGCAGTTGTACTTACAGCTCAAGAATTTCGACTGCAGGAGTACTTGCTGGGAGCTTACTTGCTCCTGCAGAACACATTGTCTGCCCTCAGCTCCTTGCAGCGTTGTTTCCATAGGCGAACTTCTCTTTTAGCTGCTTTCAGCTCTGCACTTGACACAATTGTTTCATCGGAGCCACTAGATGACGTACTCGGCCTTCTTTGCTGCATTAAAAAAAAATTTCGGTGTGCTTTAGAGAGACTGAAGGCACGAAAATATTTTCGTAAATAATTGAGTGGTAGCTCACTGTTTCTGCAGAGATCTTTTGTTGTGCCTGAGCCACCTGATTTCTTAATATCCTTGCATATGACTGTTTTTTTGCGGCAGCGCGGTTGCACGCTTTTTTTTTGGCTGCCTGAAAAGGTTAAAAGGAGCATTTATGTTAAAGCAAAAATATGTCAAACTGAAAAAGCGGAATCAGAAAAGACAGGTTTGGGATGGCATGCGCATACGTACTACGTTCGTGGCTTTAGACGCTTGCTCGTCGTCATCGTCGTCGTCAACTATCAGCTTGGGAATTCGGATCCTCTTTGAGGTCTCCCGGGCTTCTTGCTCCGTGGCTGAAAGTGGCAGCGCCGATATATTATATTACTGCTTTCTAAAAGCATAGCCGAGAGTGCTTACCGCCAAGTCGGAGAATTTGTGCTCGGTAGTCGCCCGTGTTGGCGCTGTCAACCTCGTCGGTCCAGTGCACAAAGTACACTCCTTTGGCATCGAAGTCGGCCTCATGCGCGGGACAGAAATCCTCGATATCCTCAACCCGCACAACATACCGGCGCGTTTCATTACCAATATCATCTATAAAGCGTACTAACGCAAACATTGCTATAGCTCAAATCGATCTTGAAAATACGTGCCCAACGCAGCAGCCACGAGACGAGAAGGGCTATGAGTCTGGGGGGGGGGGGGGGGGGGGTCTGGGACAGTTACGGCTGCAACAGCCATTATTAGTCAGCCGGCTCTACGTAGCAGGCCGGTCATGTCGTACAAGTTTGCGCACGAACTGAGCCCTAATGAAATGTTCGAATAGATTGTATACACCAGTAAAAACTAATGACACAATTTCGCTGTCGTGTTCGTATTTGTTGAAAAATATAATGCTCGTTATTTTTCATTTTTCATAATTTAGCCATTTTTACAGGCAATGGAATCCACATCCAAAGACGTTCACTTCGCGGTTTAAAGAAAAAAATCCGCGGGTGCGCACGCTGCTGGACGCTACTCGAGTTTTGGCTTTAATTGCTTAGATAGGTGTGTTAATTCATATTGCGCAGCCCATACCTCCGCGCATCATGTCTAAGCGACGCAAGCTCTATTTAGAGCCATCATTTGGTGGACATGAACTGCCGAGAACAACCCAGTACAGGGCATCTCGCAGCACGGCCAACTCGAGCGAAGTGCGCAGCGCTACATCGGACTGTGTTCCTGAGGCTTCAGACGAACACGCCGACAATTCAACATTTCCCGACGTGTCTGACTGTTCAAATGAGGGCGTCGACGAGTGCGATGGTCTGAGCACCGACGGGGAACTCCATGCACAGCACACATCAAACGAAGAACGTGAAGGCGAAGGTGATAGTGGCACCTCCGATTTCTCAGCAGAAGATATCGTGACGCTAGTTATGGACTTCGCTGTTAACTTTGGTTTGTCGTGGACACAGGTCGAACACCTAATGAAATTGGTGGGCTTTATTCTGAAGAGGAAAGATCTCCCCGAAACGAAATTTCTCTTCAAGAAGTTCGCGGGGGGTGTCGACGGAGAGCATGGTGTTCCATTTTTACTGCCCCGACTGCATGTGTCTTCTTGGAGAATGCGACGGAGGCGTCAAGAACAGAAAGGAGCTCCAAGTAACATGTGCACAGTGCAAGCAGCGCTACACCGGAGAGATGCTTACCGCGCGCGGAAGCTTCTTTGTTAGCCTCCCATTAAGACAACAGCTTGCCTCCATCCTGTCATCTCAGGAAACCTCCAGGTCGCTAAAAACAGCTCTGGACAAGCTGTCTCATCGCAAAGAGGCCTCTTCCATGCGCGATCTGACGGATGGCAGCCTGTATCGTCAACAACGGAGGGACCTGGACCTCGAAAATATGGACTTTACCATTACTATAAACGCGGACGGAAGTCCGGTTTTTAACTCTTCTAAATTCTCAATATGGCCAGTTCAGGCGATAATTAATGATATTGCCTCCTGGACTGCGTTCCAAAAATGTTGCTGTGTCAATGCTTTGGTATGGGCAGTGCCATCCAGAGATGCAAATGGTATTGGAAGCATTTGCCTCACAAATGGAGACCCTAGCCGAGACCGGTGTCGAATGGACGTGTGACGGAGACGCATACAACTCAAAAGTAAGTGATGTTCGCGTGTATGTATATGTATTTAGCCATTTTAAATTTTGTTTGTGTCACTTCATGATTCAGTGCATGTCGTCTAGCTGCCCCTATATTAACATAAGGTCGGATGCAAAGAAAGGTGTAAATGAGTATAGAACTATTATTGCAACACAGCTTGCTCTTTCTTTCTTTTTTTTTCTTGTTTGAAGTGTGCTGTTAAAGATACAGGGTCAGCTTTCTTGTCATTCCAAGTCATTGGAGTATGCTGCACCACCTGTGACGTACAGCTCATCAAAAACTGGAAGTTGTGTGTCCCTCAAAAAGCTATCTTGTTTCTTCCTTCAGCTCATATTCAGATTGAATTGTAATTTGCATAGGCAGTAACTTAGCTCTGTTGAAGACGACAACAGAAAGAGACATAGGGGCACTAATGTCTCTTCTTGTTGTCCTCGTCTTCAACAGGGCCGAGTTACTGCCTATTCAAGATGCACGAAGAAGCCCACATCGCCACAGCTTTTATACTGCAATTTGCAATTTATTAGCTTTTCCAAAGGAATCTTGTTGTATTCAACAATTTGATTGCCATTACACATGATGGGTCATGTTATGCCCTTTTTACATCCGAAATCTTACGTATATTATTTATTTTTATTTTTTTGTCTCTGCAGGTATACTGTTTCAATGGCACAGCTGACGCCCCAGCTAGGGCTATGATGCAGAATGTTGTCCAGTACAATGGATACTTTGGGTGTGGCTGGTGTTTGCACCCTGGAAAGTGTGTTGAAGGTAATGTCAGTACATAACTGCATATAAAAAATTACTAGCTATATACCTTCTATTTGAAGCTAATCTGTCAGTTTCACACTAACTTTTCTGTATGCATTCATAAAAGGGCCTGTCTACCGCTTGCAAAATTTTTTTTATTGTAGTGATAATAAGAAGATTGATAACCAAATCGTTGGCAACAAGCATGCTTTTGTCGAATAAAAAGATTTATATTTTTAATTTGGCTCTGAAAGTCATGTATGACCTGTAGCGTCACCTAACAGCGATGTGGTATAGTTTATCAGTAGAAGAAAAAAACTCTCACAGGTAAACTTATTTTGGTTGAATACAAATAGCCATGATTTGACATTGTAATTTATGCACTTTTAGCAGCTCTCCTTCGCATAAGAGAGTAATTTTGGCTTTTTTTTATCCACGTTAAAGGGGGTGCCTGGTGGCACTGCCGGTGCCCTGTCTGTCTATGGCGGAAAATCCCGAGCAGGATGTCCAGAGCTGCTCAAATGAAATAAAAAACTTTTGGGCGAAGAGCAACATGACTGACTTCGCAGTATTTTTGAAACATGCCCATGAGTTCTCTTTCGTAATTTCTCTAAAGCTGAAACCACTTCTCGACTCAGTCAACCCTATGGTTTCTATATGGAAGAAAATTCTTCCTCCATGTTCCAATTCACCAAGGTGTCTGTGTTGGCTATCATGTCGCAAATGCAACACAGAGTGCCTGAACATATAACTGAAAAGCAGCAAGGAAGTTGTATGTTGAAAATTGAAGAATGTAAGCACTTTTACACGCATCAGCATTATTTGTGTGTGAGAGTTAATACCATTTCACTGACATTTCTTATTGATTTCAACATGGGCACTGTCTGGATATCTTTAGGAACTAAATGTGCAAAAGCTCTTTTCAAATGACACTTAGTTTACCTCTCGAACCTTTTTCGCAGGTACAGTAAAGTATCCTGTGTCTGGAACCTCTCCATCTGACAGGACGAAAGAAGGGACTGTACAAGACATGGCTGAAGCAAGCAGAACAGGAGTTCATGTTCGTGGAGTAAAGGGGCCTTCTCCATTAATTAGTTTATCAGGGTTTGATATAGTGTGGAGCTTCAGCCCCGACTATATGCACTGCGTGCTGCTTGGCGTGGCACGTCAGTTTACGGAACTGTGGATGACTAGGGTAGGGGCTCCATTCTACATTGGGTCACCACAATTTATAAAGAAGGTTGATGAGAGACTGTGTGCCATCAAGCCACCGCAATGCATTACCCGCATGCCTCGGTCGGTGCAGTTGCGAAAATTCTGGAAGGCAAGTGAGTGGCAACAGTGGCTCTTTTATTACAGTCTTGTGTGCATTGATGGAGTGCTGCCATGCAAGTACGTAGAACACTTCAGTCTGCTTGTAAGAGGAGTGTTCCTTTTACTTGCAGATGTTGTTTCAACTGAAGACATACATCAGAGCACTGAACTCCTTGTAAAGTTTGTTGTCGGAGTTCAGTTTTTGTATTCTGAGAAGGAGATGACATCTAATGTTCATTTGTTGATGCACCTAGCGAAAAGTGTTCTCATGCAAGGGCCTCTTTGGGCACATTCTTGTTTTGTATTTGAAGGAGGCATTGGAAAGATTAAGAAGCTCATAACTTCTGCTAAGGGGGTGCCCCATCAGATCATGAGCAGGGTGCTAATGGCCCACAAAGTTGGTGCATGCAAGGCGAGTGCAAGTCAGCAAATAAAAGATTTTGTGGGCTTTGGTTTACACAAAAAGGAACCAACAGCCCTTTTGGGTAAACCAAGGCCTGCCAGTGCATTTCTTGTTAGGTTAGTTGAGGCACACACTCCCCATCAAATCACTGGCCCTGTTGAGGAACATGACAGAATCCGCATTTCTGGACATGTGTTCCACAGCGAGCAATACCAGAGGCCTGACAGAACCAACTGCACAGCTGTATCCCTGCCAGACAATACACATGCAAAGATACAGCATATTGTCTCAGTGAGTTGCAGTGACAGGAAGAGAACTTACTTAGTGTCGAAGGGCTACAATAGTACGTGCTGTTTTGGCACTGTGCACATTTCAAAGGTTGATAAGTGCACACCACTGAAACTCGTAGAGATTGACAGCAAGGTAGCTGCATGCTTTTGGATTGAGTGTGATGGGAAACAATTTTTTTTGCAATCTCGTCAACCGTTTCCAATTATAAGAATGAAATCGGACAAGGCCTGTAATGTAATGTCCAGAGTAGTATATATTGCCTTAGAAAAATTGTGAGTCACCATTTTTACTCTTCTTGTAGAGTTCATTTCAAGAAAAAAAAATGAGCAGAATTGTATTTGAGACTTAGCTTAATTAAGTAGCACTGACCATTGGGCAAGTTGGTATGGATGCATGGATTTAGAATGGCGCGACAAAGCAGACGAGAAGACTTGTACACACGAACACATGCTCCTGTGTTCGTGTGTATGTCTTTTCGTCTGCTTTGTCGGGCCGTTCTAAATCCATAGCTTAATTAGTTGTTAATTAAAAGTAATTTTGGTTAAATGTGTAATCCAGTGTAACCTCTTTATAACATGATAAATATGTAATAACTGCTTTTCCATGAACCTTTGAGAGCTTTATTACCCTTCCTTAAGGCTTTATATTCAATGTATCAAATACAGTAAAACCTCGGTATACGAATCACGTGGGGTCACGAAAAATATTCGCATCATCCGAAATTCGTATCACCAGAAAACATGGAAAGTTAGCATGCCACAAAGGAAAGCTGGCGTACTTTTTCATCTGTTGTTTCTTAGGGCAGCAACAATGTTGCGAACGGCTCTGAATGATTGCCAGTAAAGCGTTTAGGCGCCAACGATCATACTCGTTCTCGCAAATCTACGGCGTGTGTAATTATTGAACCAGGTAGGTTGCGGCCCGTGACAGCTGATCGCCCTATCCTAATCTAAGTACACTTTTTTACATGACACCAAAATACAGCGGCGAAAGCGTCTGTTTTAGAACCGCTAGAGTTCTAGAACCACCATTCTTTGTTGTATTTATTTTAATATCGCGATAGCATTGGGGATGTTTTTCGGGAGATTTACAGCCGTACCCGCTCGAAATTCGCAAGTCTCGTGCAAAACAGAGAGTGACAGTTGTGCGTGTCCTCGGGAATTGTCTTCTTTGACAGACTGGCACCGTGGCATGCATGCCCGCGCTTGGGTTCACGCGCCCGGGCGTGCTTGTCGCGTCTTCCGCTACAGTACGGACAGCTCCTGTTCGTACCTGCGCAGCAGCGTACGTTCGTATCACCCGTCGCGCGGTGAAATTTGGTTCGCAACAACCGCACTTAATTACATTGCAGGTCAATGGACCTTGGCCAGGACACCAGGAAAATTCGTATCACCCCAAAATTCGTACGAAGCGTGATCGTATCACCGAAGTTTTACTGTATGATACAGTGGACATTGCAGGGTCAAAGCAGGCCAAGGTGAGGTGACCAACGCAGGCTAACACCCTTTGTTTGATGCAATTGAACTGCTCTGCAGTGCATTAGGAGCAGTATGCGTAGTTCAGTATGTATATGCCAGCTACTGCTTGTATGTACTTTTTGTTTGTTTGTGTCATGTATAATCAGAATTTTTTTTTATTGCAGTGACGCACCACTGCGAGAGCAGAACTTGATTTTGTGCTTGTTAGATTGTTTTTTCTTTATCAGCATGTATTCTTTGACATATGTATTGTGTTGCAGTGAAGAAATACTGTATTTTGATTGTCTGTCTTAGATGTCTGAATAGCGTTTTACGGTTTGGTTCGTTTTTAATTTTTGTGTGTGGGTGAATGTGGCGGGGAAAAAGCATTTTGTACTGTTCACCTGATAGATCAAATGCTTTCATTTTTTAAACATGAAATGGAGGGCCTGAAGCACCTGTTTAAAACATTGCTTTACTGACCGTCATGCAAACATATCACACGTTTCCAATACAATAAAAGCTCGTTCATTTTACAGTGATTAATTCAGAAAAGCAGATAATTCTGACTTGCTCCCTGGTCCCTGCTGGCATATGTATTGTGTAATGGCATCAAACTCTCATTAATTCAGCCATGTTTAGCTGCAACCCGGCTTATTCGGATGATCCTCAGAGCACAGCATGCACGAAGCGCCGAAAGTGTGTGATGCAGAGGAGCTAAAACGACGTGTGTGAACAACCTGAATGGCTGCGGGCTAGTACCTTTAGTTTTCGGGCAATGCTCCTAGAGAGTGTCACAAAATGCATACATGTTGCAAGCTGTTGAACAGCTTCAGGCGTGGTCCACATGCTGGCAAAAAACTGGCTTGCTACATCGTTCATCACAAACAAACACTTGCCGGCCCAGTGAAAAAATTACTGTAGCGTACGCGTGCTGCTGTTGGTTGTGGCGGTATGTAATAAGGGATTGTCATGAATGACGAAAACTGCGGCTTTAAGACTGCTTTTATTGCAAAATAAGTACAAGATTTCCGTATTCATCAAGAAAATGAAAATGCATTGGTGTAATAGACACTTGTTTATTGTTTCCATTATACTTTCAATAATGTGGCATTCGGCTAATTCAGTCATTTTTTTCTGGTCCGGTGGCATGCAAATCAACTAGCTTTTACTGTACCAGTAAACGAGTTGCTCTTTGAGCACCCTATAGTCAGACTTGTTGGCATACGTGCGAAAAATACATTTGATGTAACAAGATCTTTTTCGAACTTAAGCTGACCTGGCTGCAATTTGTATCCTGTTCCGCTTTAGTGTGAAAATGTTTTGGCAAGTGTACCAGAACTACATTTCCACATGTCACTTGCCATTCTCATGAAAGAAAATGAACATGTATACATGCCTTGACCATGTGAGCTGACAAAAAAAATGCACTTCTCAAGATACAATGTTCTAGAATCTTGTTCTGCACCCAAAGAATTATGCAAGAACTACTCTGAAAGTCTCAGAGCTGTATAAAGCATTCTAGTTTTATAAATGATTGTGTTTGTTATCCCAGCCCCCCCTTCCCATTTTGCCATTGTGCATTTTTTATTCTTTTATGAAATAAACCATTTTCACATGCCCTAAAGGTTCGGGGTTCTTGTCTGTGTACACTTTATAGAGATTGGGGATTTGATATCCTGCACACTTCGAGGGTTGATGCTCCACTACGAAAATTCACTATGCTCCACTAACTTCGAAAAAACACGCGTATGATCAAGTAAGACTGTTCAGATTATTGTAATATAAGGTTAAAACAACGCGAAGAGGCTGATGTCTAATCAAGAAAAAACAATTGATTTGGAAACCACTAGATGACATTTTCTCATTGTCCTCCGTTTTAATACTGGTCCCTTGCAATATTACTAGGCCAGTAATCTGGTACCCTTCTGTGAGTAGGACACAAAAACTTTTGGATAAAACTCATTCGCTCAAATACAGCGATGCTACGTCGTATATGTTCTAGTTCAATTTTTTTTTGTTCTTTCGCTGTAAACAATTGTGTAACCAGAATAACTGGTCGCATTTCCAATGAGGGCACAACTGGGACCGCTTCCTTGCAATTTAACTGGTTATATGGTTTGCAACTGGAATCAACTGGGACCATTTGAGTTGTAACTGGTTCCAGCTGCCAACTGGAACCAGTTGCAACTGGGACCAGTACAGTTGTAACTGGTTCCAGCTGCCAACTGGAACCAGTTGCAACTGGAATCAACTGGGACCAGTTGAGTTGTAACTGGTTCCAGCTGCCAACTGGAACCAGTTGCAACTGGAATCAACTGGGACCAGTTAGTTCCCAACTGGGACCAGATGATCCCAGTTAATACCAGTTGAAACCAGTTAGA
>JALIZH010014148.1:0-76775 GCA_030522465.1 Rhipicephalus appendiculatus | reverse complement strand
CTAAAGCGGACCCCAAACAAAGCTTAGCTACCACGCTCTTGACCGTTTTAGAATGAGCCGACCCATAGGGCAATAACTCTTTTTGGGCAAGCGGACCCCAAACAAAGCTTAGCTACCACCCTCTTGACCGTTTTAGAATGAGCCGACCCATAGGGCAATAACTCTTTCTGGGCAAGCGGACCCCAAACAAAGCTTAGATACCGCCCTCTTGACCTGTTTTAGAATGAGCCGACCCATAGGGCAATAACTCTTTCTGGGCCCGCGGGCCCAGAAAGAGTTATTGTTCAAGTACGTTTACCAACTGGCCCAGCTTTCAGTCCTTCTACATATATAGGCCAGACGGGTCGTTGCATTAATGACCGGGCGGTGGACCATTCTCGAGCTGTGAAGAGTGGGGGTACAAATTTGGCAGAGCATTGCGCAAGTTGCGGGGCATGTGAGCCGAAACTGAGTGAGATAAAGATACTGGGTAGGGGTAGGGATCAGATGGCAAGGGAGTTGCTTGAAGCGTACCATATCAGGAAGCGAGGAGGTATGTGCGTCAGTGACACATCGGTGAAGCTTTTCAAGGCAGAGGCTGAGTATCTTGATAATTTTTTGTGAAGTGAGAACGTGTGTTGACAATGCATTTGACTGTGTGCGCCTGTGTGTTTTTTCTGGATATATTTGCTGGCGAAGCCTCAAATAAAGTTAGATGAAAGTAGCGCTTGTCCTGTTGCCTCGCTCTTGTGATTGTTGTTCTGTGCGCTCAAGTTTCCCGTCAAATTTAACTTAGTTCTTCGTGCTAAATTACTTAAGAAGTATTTTTAATGATAGCTTAAATCCAAATGCACAAGTTCTCTCTTTGCTGTCCTTCGTGTGCATCCCACACATTTCCTATATAGCCTCTGTATAGTGTTAGCTCGTATGTTTACTGTAATACGTCTTTTGTAACCTCCTCCTAAACTCCTTTTTTTTACTTTATTCTGACTTTTTAACTCTCTGGGTTATTGCTACCATTTAAATATATCCATTCCATGTGAGTTTACTGTTATGTCAAGGTGATGCTGAAGGGAAAGCTAAAATAATTTGAATGTGCCTAGCGTATACAGTAAGAACAAATCTGCTTACGGTTTAACAAAACAGCAAAATTCAGTTTGCATTATAATAATGGAAAGTACTATATGAAAAGTCTTAAACATGTTAGGATGGGGATGTGAGAAACAGTACCAAGTGCTCAGTTTTTTTTTTTTCATGAGCGTACCCACGAGCCCTTTTATGCTATTTTCCGTAGACAATGAATTTTCTATTGTCTGACCTTAACACCTTAGTTAAAGATACATCATGCTGTATTTTCATCGCCTTGGGCATGCATAGGCATTTGCTGCTTCATTTATAGACCTATAATAGCAAATTTACAAATGTATCGAAGTATCTTAAGATACAATTGGGGAGTATCGTATCGGATACATTCATTCCGGAAGTGTCTTGTATCTGTATCTACAATACTTCTCGCCCGAGTATCTTGTAACGTATCGCGATACAATTTCAAAGTATCTTTGCCCAGCCCTGGTTCCCCTCCAAGGGGGGGGGGGTAGAAGGCTCGTCGCAGCACCCCCTCTTCCCTATTAAGTCAATGTATGGGGCAGACTTTGCGCCCCCCTTTTTTAGGTGACTAGGCGGGGGCGCCCCATCTGCCCCCTCGTGCGCACGCCTATGCATGTCGTGTTGCGCCACTAACATGTATAAACGAGCGTGAGGTAAGAACATTCACGTAAGAAGCTAGCGCTCATGTTTTTACACTTCCTTCTCCCCTGTAATGTGACTGCGCAGCGAGATCCTGACGTAAATTTTGCACTGCGTTCAGATGGCCGCATGCTTAACAAATATTAGAAGCAATATCTCGGACCTTTTTTTAACCAGGACGCATACCACAACGTGCGGCAAATGAGTGCTTAACCAAGGATCTGTGCGCCCGGTTTGGTAATTCCGGCTGCCTTCAGCAGCGAAAGTTTCAAATATTTAGTACCGAGGATGCTGCATAGTACAACTGTGAAACTTTGGATATCTTTATGTTGAATGGTATGCTTCATTTTTTAATTAACCGATGTAGCTTAAGTTGGAAATATGAAGTATGACGGATCTAAGATGTTAGTTTTTTTTTTCAGTTTTCGGTGATGTTTCGTCCCTTAGCGTGCGTATCTGTTCCTATTTTTATGACGATGACTTTACAGCGTACCCTAATGAAGATTTCGCCAATACCGTCGAAGAAATCTTCGGGGGCCGTGATGATGGCAGCGGTAGTGACCGCGATGGCCGAGATGGCGCCCGCAATGCTGCCAAGACCACTGACAGCGGTGGCAATGGTGATGCCAGCAACACTGTGAAGACCACTGGAAGCGATTGGAACACGCCGCCGCCCCTCAGGAGTAGAAGACCATACACAATTGATTCGAACACGCCGCCGCCCCTCAGGAGTAGAAAGCCTTTCACAAATGGTGAGCGCCTCACTAAAGGGGCACACAAGTGAAACACTGACTCTGTTTAAATTGATAAATTGTGTTTTGCCAAATCTAACGTCATTAACTTTATCATCACAGGTTGATTAACAAAGGAGAAAATCAAGGTCAAAGTTTCATTTTCCACATTTGAAAATGAAACTGAAAATTTCAAAATGAGACGTCGCGGATTTCAAGGCGTACTTCGTATTTTGGAGGGGAGTGCGAATAGTGAGTTTTAGAACCGAATCGAATAGGAATCGAACAGTGATGACGAGGAATCGAATACAAATATGGATGAAATACTATTCCAATAGTCTTCGAATAGCAGGGCAACTATTTTCAAAGCAGCCTTGAGGGGTAAGGTGTCACTTTTGAAAAGAACAACAATTCCACAACAATTTACTTGACACAAATATTCACAGCCTTAAACAAAGGAACATTACCATTACTTTTAACGGAAAACAACACAACAATCTCTTAAACTGAGCAGCAACTACAGCCTTCGAAATATTTTGTAACTTCAGGCTGAAATACAGCAGTGACTACAGTATTCAACGTGGTACTTTGTCAGCAGTAAAACTGACACTTAAATATTAGTCACTTTTCATGAGGGAACATCATGACTTTTGTAGTGAACATAGTTGATTGCTGACACTGTTGCTTAGGCGAGACTTAAGAAATATACCTCCATCCTGTGATCAATGTGGCATCGATAGCGACGTAAGCATGGGGTGCTTGCATCTGCGTTATTTGGTGTTGAAAACAAGAAACGTTACACCTAGCTGTTCCCACGTCTTGTTCTTTCGAGCATTTTTCGTCGTTGCTGATTATTCGAAAATTATTCGAAAAATATTGGGTATATCGAATATGTGCTATTCGATTCGAGTACCGAATTGAATAGCGCGCTGTTCAATTCCTTATTGGAAATTTTCGAATATTCGCACACCCCTAGTATTTTGGTTACGATGGCTCAATAAAATGTTCTCCAACTTGGTACGTTGAGTCGATCGCCCCTCAGAAGACAATGTTCTTTAATTTTACTGATTAGGAACTATGTAGGACATGGTAGAAGCAGTGAAAATCTGTGACGTCACAGCTTTTTGGTGGGGCAATTTGAAACTGGCGTCGCCTTCCACATTTTCTTTTTTTCGCACCTTTTCGCTTACCACGCGTTTTCCAGCTGGCAACCGTGGTGATTTTGGAATAGTGTAAGTGTAATTTACTAGTATGAAAACAATCGTTTTTCTCTATAGCGTCCCTTTAACGCATTTCACTATGGCCGCAGTAATACGAGACGTCGGGGTCAATATTATGAGCCCACTTTGTAATGGCCACGTTGTCCTTAATTGAAAAAGAGATTACTGAACCTAATAGTACTCATAGTAAATGCATTTGAATTCACTCACACTAACAAAAGAACGTTGCTATATGAACCATGTTTAAGTAATCTGTAGTCCTCGTTCTAGTCTACATTAAAAGTTCATGCCAAACCGCACACCCGAGAAAAGAAAAAAAATGCCCCCCACCTCCCCCGAAGGGAATCGTGAGGAAATGCGAATGCATTTCTGCGCCGAGAGTACACGGCGTAGTAATTTTAATGGCGTAAATTCGCCTTCACCGTCTTCTGCCATCGCCTTGAGAGGCGCCCAGCCAGCGAACGGTCGAGAGTGAGGCGCGAGCGGACGGGAGAGTGGGGCGCTGGGAGGAGAGAGAGCGAACGGCGAGAGAAGGAGCGGCGAATCACTGTACCTACCCTCTCCTACACTCTCTCGCACCACATACTCCGGTTGCTAGGGGCGAGGATAAGCGCGCGCGCCCGCAGCTGTTGCTATGGGAGAGGGAGTGAGCGCGGAGAGATAACACCTGCCGGCGCGCGGACACCGCCGCAGACAACTCCGCCTGACATAGCCCGACTAAGAAATGCATTCGCATTTAAAACATTCAAATGACTGTCTAAATATAGCAAGGCAAGGTATGCGGGGATACTCTTGTGTTAAAAGTGCTCGCCGAGAGCACGGCTATACAGGAATTATTCAAGAATGTGATGGCGGAGGGTTTCAAGAGTTGCCACTTTCTGTCGAGACGAGAAAATTCGTTCCTTGCTTCCTGTACTCTACGCGTTCTTATTTTCCTCATTCACTGCGACCGCATTTCGCCCGCTGAAGCTGTTTCATGACTTATCGATCACCGGAAACTGTGCTCTGACTCATGGCAAGCATCTAATAATAATGGCTGATGTGGTTCAACGTCCCAAAACCACCATATGATTACGAGAAACGGCCGTAGTGGAGGGCTCGGCAAATTTAGACCACCTGGGGTTCTTTAAGTGCACCTAAATCTAAGTATACGGGCCTCATGGCAAGTATCTATAAGATATTCAATGTTTATATAGTCCAGACTGCACGCGCCACACAACTAGTGGACGACATTCCAGGAACACGCGTGTCAGGCAGCAGACCGTTTTTGCCTGTCCGGTATTCCGCTATACACAAAGGCGTAGCGCAACACCGGATTGCATGCGCCATAGCTTGCTCCACGTCAAGTGGCGCCAGATGTGGAGGATAAAACAAAGCTAGCAAACACGTAGTCGATGTTCTCCAACATTCGGGTACCGCTGACTACCGCTGACGCCTACAGAATCGATTATATATTAATGTGGCTCTCGGAAAATGGGGACGAATAGAAACCAATACTTCGTTGTCGATGCTTAAAGATATGCAACTAAAGCAAGTATAAGCATCAGGTTGGAGCTAAAGAACTAAAGCGCACAGCACGGCCACTCAATAGATTCGAGGTGGACCGTAACGACTTTCCGAAGGTGCGGCCATGTTTTTCTGGTGTTTTTCAGGCGTTTCCAAGCGTTTCAAGCATTCGCTTGAAACACTTGACACGCCTTGTTGGAATATGGTGATCTGCACATTGAAGTGTTTTATACGTCGGCAACAAATCGAATCTCAGTTGGTTCAGTTACATCAGCGTTATTCACACTTTATGGCCATAGTCGAAGAACACCTTACAATAAGAGCTGCAGGAGTGAAACTTAGAGTTCACTGCCTACTTCCATTCGAGTATTGCCGAAACCTTATCGCATGAATAATGTGGGATGAAAGTGAGGGGGTAATAAGTGGACTTCGAGATGCTGATGACATATCAAGCTAAGAATAAATTATTTTGCCATTGTAGCCCGCTAGTCAGTTATATGAAACGATTTCAGACCAGTATTGAAGTCGTTATATATCACAACGCCATTTTTCTTTTCTTTTTTTGTACCTGTACTAGCTCCGGTTATCAGTGTCTCACCAAAGCGGACAACAACTCCTGGAATGACGGCGTCGACGACGCACCCGACCACCACTTCTGCTACCATTGTGACAACGAAAGCACCGGACATTGACCCGAATACTAGTGAGCTTACCGTTGGAACTTGAGCAGCGCGCATGCCTCGGTTATGCTCGATTACAGCGGAAAGCAAATGCTATGCGAGATGATAGGATCGCCGCCTACGCTCTGCCGAATTCAGTCAGATTAAGCAAAGCTGTTGTTTCCACCAGATCGCAGGCATTGTGAGAATCGAGTTCATGCGAAGCACTAAGCAAGGAGTTGACCATGCCGCGTGTCTTGGCTTTGAACGAAGTACTACGTGTGGGTCGACGTCTTTCTGTAAATGTAGTAGTTTATGCACATTGTGGCGTTACCAGACACTGGCGCAATAAGGGTAGCTCGTTCTGCGACGGAACGAATGCACTCACGTTCCAGCGCGGGCGTAACTTTTATAGAAATGAAGTGCAAGCAGCGTTCCTTGGCCTATATTTGCGGACATGAGCAAGGCTAGACAACTCAGTGCCGACTCGAAGCAGTACGGATGGAACGTTTATTGAATTCTTATAAGCGCATAGCCAACACTGTTACTGCAATTGACTTTACACTAGCACCACCAGCTCAACCGGTGTTACGTAACCACTGATTTCACGCGGTTATTTAGAATCTGTACTGTGTGGTGTCTGGCTGAGGGTGGCTGCAACACGTTTGTGAGCGTTTGTCTGCTACTTTAAAATAGCGTAGTATTACAAACGTTGTGCCTTTATCTTGTTTGACTCACGCTAAGTGTACCTATTAACGCGACAGCGTTAAAGAGCTCACTTAGCAGAAATCCCGGTGTCGGCATCGCTATCGACAGCGTTGGTTTGTGAGGGGAGCGAAAAATAGGCGTTGTTTATGCAAAAATCTGTATAGATGCAAATAAATAAGGGATAAAAATTGTTCGGCTCGAGAGGGATTCGATCACTGGCCTTCTGCGTCGGAAACAGGTGTTTTTATACCACAGGGCCACGCCACTGATCGCAACTGCGTCGGGAAAAAACCCTGTGCAGGTGTCATGTAGTGCGAGTAGTCTCATTAAGAGGTGTAATATGGCGTCACAGCAGGTACAATACCTGGCGTCACACCTTGTAAATTGCTCAACGGGTTCATCGTTTAAAGTAACACCTATTACAAAGCGCTCCGGCATAATTAATCGTAATCATCAGCAACAGCGTAAGAAAACGCCAGGCCTGTGCGGAAAGCGCAGCACAGTCACAGCAAAAGCTGGAAGATCAGCATTTCTAGAATCCATTGCAAACTCTTTTAGGGCCACGAATACAAGTACGCTTGCAAGGTACCCACTACGCCATGAACTGATGACGATGAAGAATTATGACTGAACTCTTTGTAATTGGTTAGAAGCATTCAACGATCCACACGTTACACAATTCATATAGTGTGACGCCTGGTAACACAATTCGCATTCTGTAACGCCTAGTTGTTATTTTACTCTTCTACCACGCTATATTACGTTTCTTTACGCGGATCCTTCCCGACATAACGCTTGCATAGGGCTTTTGCGCGCAGGGGTTTCTAGCACCGGCATGGCTGTGTGGTAGAACGTTGAGCTGCCATGGAGAGGACCCTGGTTCGAACCCTGTACCATCCTGGATGTTTTTTTTCTTATTTCGGTTTTTTATTGCGATAGCAATTATAAGGACACTCTCGGCTGATTATTCCCGTCATGTCCCGTACATATGTATGTATATATATATATCTTTATATATATATATATATATATATATATATATATATATATATATATATATATATATTGTAACGTACAAGAGTAACTCAGGCGAACACGATCCAACCCAATTCCATCCTTTTCGTTCTCTTTCTCTAGACTCCCCCTTCACGCGCCAGTCACTTCGTTGGTATGATCCACTACATTCGCCACCCCCTCTCCCCTAGAGTCGGAGCCTGAAGACGAAGAGGCGGGAATACGGAAATCACGCGGCACATAAAGTTTCAACTGTCTTGCATGGGCGGGAAAAACGCGGTTTCGGCTTTTGGTGCCCAGTTCTGGAATAACTTCCAAGCGGAACGTAACAGGACCTAGGGCTTTCACCACCCGAAATGGACCCGCAAACCGGGGAAGAAACTTCTGGCAACGCTGTGGAACACGCTGGGTGCGTCTAACCAGCACTAGGTCTCCCGGTTTGAAAGGGGTGTAATTCTCATAGGAAAGCGAGCGGAATTTCGCCTGGTGATGCGCTATGACCAGGTGCGCTCTAAAGCGAGCCTTCCGAAGGAGCTCCGCAGTACTGGTGTCGTCCGGACGGTGGTGCGCCGTTGTGCTCAAACCAAAGAAACTCTCTTGCGGAAGACTTGGCGTCCTTCCATAGATAAGCTTGAACGGTGACTCCCGTGTTATTTCCTGCTGTGACGTATTGAGGGCGAAGACAGCTGCGGCAACGTATTCGTCCCAGTTGTCATGACTAGGGCTCACGTATGACGACAGTATGTCCTTTATGGTACGGTTTGTACGTTCCACCAGACCGTTTGTTTGTGGGTGCTGAGGGGTGGCCGCTGCATGTCGAATTCCATGGTTATTCAATAGGTTTCTGAATGCGCGCGACGTGAAAGCCGTGCCGCGGTCGGTGATGAGCAAGCGTGGTGTGCCGTGTCGAAAAACGACGCACTCGTTTACGAACGTGAGGACGTGCTGCGTGGAAGAGTTAGGGACGGCCCTGACTTCGGTCCACTTTGTGAGATAGTCCGTGGCAACGATGAGGAACCTGTTGCCGCGCGACGTACGTGGAAACGGGCCCATGTGGTCAAGTCCCACTATCTCAAAAGGCGTTTCCGGAGGAGGGATAGGTTGCATGGGGACCGGTGGCGGATTTGCGACGGCCTTCCGTGCCTGACAGACCGTGCACGACAAAACGTAGCGGGATACGTCAGTGTGCATGCGCCGCCACCAAAACCTCTCTTTGATGCGTGCCAGCGTCTTGTGAAGCCCGAGGTGACCGGCAGTCGGGGTGTCATGGCACATGAACAGCACCGATTGTCGCATGGTTGCAGGCACGACAGGCACGCACGACCCATCCCGATGATTTCGGTGACAAAGGATTCCATCTCGTACGACATAAGAAGCAGCAAGACTTTCACGACGACGCTTGGGAGTGCGTACTTCCCCAGATAACCGCTGGATTATATCGACGATTTCTGCGTCTTGTAGCTGTGTGGCGTGTAAATCAAGGACTGCGGTGACTGGCGAGGTGTCGTTGAGAGCTGTCGGATGGCGACAAAGGTAGTCAGCTTCCTGATGGCGAGCGCCGCTCCGATGGACAACGGAAAAGGTATAATCTTGCAGCTTTAAAGCCCACCTGGCGAACTTGGCGTTGAGGTGTTTTTTTTTGTTTGAAGCCAGCGAAGGGCGACGTTGTCGGTAACGACCGTGAAGGTTTTACCATAAAAGTACGGGCGAAATTTTTCGACTGCCCAAACTACCGCCAAGCACTCAAGTTCGGAGGCGTGGTATCGGCTCTCTGGTTCACTGAGCCGGCGGCTAGCATAAGCGACCGGCCTCTCCTGCCCGTCCTCGTTAAGTTGCAAGAGAACAGCTCCGAGGCCAAGACCGCTGGCGTCCGTGTGTAGAATAGTTGGCGCATTTTCGTCATAGTGTGCGAGTGTCGGTGGTGCCTGAAGGGCAGTCTGGAGGTCGCGGAAGGCAGCTTCTTGATAGGGACCCCATTTCCAGCGAACTTCTTTCTTCAACAACTCGTTGAGAGGTGCCGCGCGGGAAGCGAAGTCAGGGACAAAGCGCCGGAAATATGAAGCAAAGCCTAGGAAACTTTTAAGCTGCTTAGCCGTGGTGGGAGGCGGAATACAGGCGATGGCTTGGATCTTTGTGGGATCAGGGCTGATGCCTTTGGCGCTGACTACGTGTCCCAAGTAAGTAACTTCCGAGAAGCCGAAGAAGCACTTTTAAGGCTTAATGCAAAGGCGAGCGTCTTGTAGAGCACGCGAGACCATTTCCAAGCGTCTGAGGTGTTCGGGAAACGTAGGAGCATAAACGATGATGTCGTCTAAGTAAACCAAAGCCATCGACCACTTGAGATGCCCAAGAACCCGGTCCATTAATCGCTGAAATGTAGCAGGAGCGTTGGAGAGGCCAAATGGCAGGCGGTTAAACTGGTATAGTCCGTCCGGAGTTGTAAAGGCGGTCTTCTCAGCGTCATTTGGGTCCAGTTCCACCTGCCAATATCCAGAAAGAAGATCCAGGGTAGTGAAAAAACTGGCACCATGCAGGCGGTCAAGGGCATCATCCAGACGAGGCAGCGGATACACGTCCGGTTTGGTGACACTGTTTAGTCGTCGATAATCCACACAGAAACGAATCGTGCCGTCTTTCTTCCTGACGAGAACTACGGGGGACGACCAGGGACTGGACGAGCGCGATATGATACCGCGTTTAAGCATGTCATCCACTTGCTTAGCGATTTCCGCGCGTTCAGAGGCAGAGACTCGCCGCGGGTGATGTCGAATAGGAATTTCAGAGCCGGTATTGATTCTGTGCTGCACCAAAGGAGTGTAGCCGAGCTCACTGGGTGACATGGCTACGCAGTTACGGAATTTTCGTAGAAGTGCTTGAATCTCAGATTTCTGTGACGGAGTTAAGTTGGGGCCGAAGTTGAATTCATTCCAGTCTAAGGGCGAAGTAGTTGGTGGGGAAGGTGTTCCGGGCTGCACTACTGCCACGACAGACGGTGCTTCAAGGTAGGTACAGGTACCGAGGATGGTGTCTGACGGTACGCACAGGTCACTGTCGGACAGATTGAAGACAAGCACTGCGAAGATCTTGCCGGAACACTGATGAAGGGCCCGCGGCATTGCGAATTCACCTCCAGGGCGGGAACAAATGGCGCTTTCTACAAGAATGTCCGTGTCGGCAAAAGACTTCGCGTGGCTGTAAACGGGCACCCACGCAGCAGACGACAAGGGTATGGTAACTGAGGTTGCCGTAATCACAGGATGCCAAAGCGGTGATGATTTCCCAACTTCAGGTTGTTCCCTTCTGTTTGTACCCACGGCCATACACGTACTCGTGTTTAGAATGCCGAATTGCGAAGAAAATTTAGTAACCAGACTTTTCATCATGCGGTAGTTGTCAGCGAGCACGGAACGCACTTTGTGAACAGTTTTGTATATGACTTGACGCAACGGGAAATACGACTGCCCAGGACAAGCTTTATTGGAGGCTTCAAGCTTTGCGGGAGATGGTATCGACGTGGTAGATATCAGTTCAATGGTGCAATCAGTGCCGCTAAACTTCAAAGTAACGCCAAACGCTGCACACCAATCACAGCCTAAGATCACTGGCACACACAGGTTTGGGACGACGAGGAACTGGTGTCTCGCTGTCTTCCCAAGCGCACACACATTCAGGCAGACTTCGCCGAGGCTAGGTAGAGCAGCTCCGTCAGCCAGGACGAGATGGGGTCGATCGACCTGTGCAGGGTTCACCGAAAATCTTCCGGACAAGAAACTCAGCGTGAGAAAACTGAAGGCAGCCCCTGTGTCCACAAGTACTTCAACATGCTGCGGCGGTTCTCCAAGCTTCACCGGCAGAGTTGGCATCTCGGTGGAGGGGCCAAGTGAAAGGAGAGGGGCTTCAGCTATCATGCGGGGTCCTGCCCTCGGCGGCCCGCATTGTAGTTTCCCGAGGGAAACTTCGCACGAGCAGCCGAGTTTGTCAGTGACTCGGACATCCCAGGGCAGTTACGAGCAAAATGCCCAACGTCGTTGCAGTGGTAGCACCGAAACATCGCTGAAGGCTCGTGAAGCCGAGCAGGAGAATTTAGGGCCCCGGAGGGCACGTCCGTGTAGGTTGGCCTCCGGTACGAATCTTCAGCTGCTTGCGAGCGTTCTTGTACCTCTGCCTCAAGAGCGATGGCTAGAGCTGATGGTACGTCGGTCGGACGAGCGAGGCGGACGAAACGCTGGACGTTTCTGTTATTGATGGCGTCAACAAAGGCATTAGCAGCAATGAGGTCCATGGTTGCGGTCGGGCAACCTGACAAGGCCTTCCGGGACAAGCTATCGACGTGAGCAGCGAGTTCTTGAAGGTCTCGCCGACCCTGTCGGACGTGTTTCAGTTGTGTGAGGTAGAGCTGAAGAAGATGACGGTCACCAAATCGGGTTTCGAGCGCCGATACCAGAGCTCCATAGTGCGAGCGGATGACTTGCGGGATGTACTCCAGGTATTCAGCCGCAGCGGCACGGAGTTGCACAACGAGCACCTGAGCTTTGTCTTGAACTGTCCAGCTGTTTAGGGCAGCAACGGACTCGAACTGCACCAGAAATGCGGCCCACGATGTCGTACCATCAAAGGTAGGTGGTGGAAGTTGTGCGCGAAAAAAACCGAGACTGAGCTGACATGGGGACATTTTGTTCGACCGAGGTAGACACGCGTTGCTGACGGCTAGACTGCGCCTCGATGACAGAGACCCGTGCAGCCAGGTCTGCGACGACGTCATCTGCCGTGGAGGTACGTTGGGCAAGCGTGGTCTCAAGAGATAGCAGGCGAGCAGCAAAGCGAGTCTCGAAATCTTGAATGAGGGCTCTTCTGTCGGCCTCACCTTGTGAAGCAAGAGCTTGTAGGCAATCTGGCATAGGTAGACTGGCCGCAGTGCTTGACTGGTGAGGTTGAGTTGGTGCGCCCTGGCCATCAAACTCTAACGGAAGAGGCTGACGGGGCGCTGGTGGCGGGATGTTTGATGAGACTGGGGCCCCCGCGGCCTCTGCCAAGCTTCCCTCCGTAGTCGGGACAGCAGGTCCCAGGGCCGTCGACGACGTGTCGTCATCCATAGGGTTCATCGCTGAACCGCCGACTGTTGCTGTCACCGCAGAAGCCTTGCTCCGTGTAAACATGGGTTACCGTTGTCACCGCTGCCACCAAATGTAACGTACAAGAGTAACTCAGGCGAACACGATCCAACACAATTCCATCCTTTTCGTTCTCTTTCTCTAGACTCCCCCTTCACGCGCCAGTCACTTCGTTGGTATGATCCACTACAATATATATATATACATATATTGT
Source organism: Rhipicephalus appendiculatus (assembly GCA_030522465.1). Classification (NCBI taxonomy): domain Eukaryota; kingdom Metazoa; phylum Arthropoda; class Arachnida; order Ixodida; family Ixodidae; genus Rhipicephalus; species Rhipicephalus appendiculatus. The sequence continues at coordinate 63,887 of JALIZH010014148.1, read as the reverse complement.
CGTGAACGAGACAGAGACAACACCCGTTCGTCGGGCAAGCTGTTCTATTCTCCCCACTTCGTCCTTCTTCTCCCCTGCCCGTGCCCCAGAGCTGCCGTGCTGTTCATTACATTCGGCCACACTGCGGACCTGGCAAAATATAAGAGAAAGACACTTCATTTCACTGTAGCTGTCCAAGCCTTTTCTTGAGACGCGACACGTGCACCGCAAAGTTTTAAAGGCGAAGCATTTCTTTGCGTACTGCAAGCACTTTGAGCGTTTCTATCTACGTATCTATCTATCTAGCTGCCTACGTCTGGGGGCTCTCGTGATCACTTCCTTAAATTGAGGTCGACCAAAGTTAGTGTGGGAGGGTAAGAGGATTTGACGAACATGTCTGGCTGGTCGTGACTTGAATAGCGTGAATATCCCCTCGCGTACGTCGTCAAACTCATTTCTCCAGACACGTGTGGCTCATACCCGTAAATCATGGCCACGGTATGCGGGTATGAGGCACAGGTGTTTGACAATTTATATCTACCCAGGAACGGCGAGGCCAAAATATTGCCCGTTGAAATGCGATAACGTTAAGAAAAACTGACATCGGCGGCGTTGATCCGACGATTGCCAAGAATAAAAATCAGAGCCCAGCAGGAATCGAACACAAGCATTTTGCGTGGCAATCAAGTATTCTACCACAGAGCCACGGCAGGTCTCGAAACTGCTTTGGAAAAAAGACCCTGTGCAGGCGTAATGTTGGTGAAACGTCAATCATAATTGCCGTTCTGGCTATCTGATTTTAAAAACATTACATATGTACTCATATGATAAAGGAATCATGTCGGGTTAACGTCACTTGTATACTCAAGCGTCATCCACTGTAGTTGGTTTACGTAGCGCTCTCCAGGGTTACCATCCGTGGAAGCATAAGCGCTACATATCCGCTTACCGCTTCTGGTGTTGTAATACCCATGTTTCTGTTGGCATCGTTACGCAACTGTAAACAACTAGCTATATGAAACATATGCGACTGTTCAACATATGTCGGTGCGTTCCACATTTGTACCTGTCTACAGCGTCATTTCGTAACGTTTCGCTCAATAAAAATATTACAACCCAGCCACCTTACCGGCGCATGCTTCGTATAACATCGATTCCCATGGTACTTGGGATCTGCCTATTTCTTTTTCGCTTGTCGAGACCAACGTTCGGGTCTGAGGTGCTCACACGCCTGGTATTTTCTCCGACGCGTTCCGTAATTGTGAATGGTCCGTCGAAATTTGCGAGCAGCTTCTTTCCCGGCCCGCTGCCGCCCCTTTGCACCCACACTTCGTCACCGATGTTGTAAGCAGGAGCTGGTCTACGGCGGCTGTCATGGTAGCGCTTTTGATCCTCTTGCGCTTTAGTAGCTTTTTCGATCGCCATAGTTCTGATCTTCTGACAGACCGATATGCGATCGTCGGAGCGGGTGACAATAACGGGAGCATCTAACCTGAGGACCGCTTTTAGCTGGGGCAGTTTTCCATATACTATTTCTTAAGGCGTTTCCCCGGTAGACGTCTGCAACGTCGTGTTAACCGCAAAAGCGGCTGACGGGAGGTGGACGTCCCAGTCGGCTTTCCCCTTTGTCTCTACTCTTATTTTCTTTGGCAAGTCATGCCTCCATTCGAATCGGTTCTTCAGAAAATCAATTAGATAAGCGGAGGCAAGAGATGGTACGGCTTCCACTTCCACGTATTTCGATAGGTAGTCCACTGTTACAATGATGTAGCGGTTTCCCGCAATGGTGGTGGGTAGGGGTCCTATGTAGTCGATGCCAACTGTGTGGAAAATGGTCTCAGGTATCGGAATAGGTGTGAGTAGTCCCGGTTGGCGCCCCGGAAGCCGCTTAAACTTCTGGCAGATTTCGCAACTGGCGACGTAAGAACGGACGCTACTTTGCATCTTCGGCACCAGCAGCGCTCCTGTAATTTGCGGAGCGTGGCTCGTTGGCCGGTGTGTCCGCCTTCTGGGGTGTCATGAATGGCTCGCAATATATCTGACCGGAAGGATTTAGGAACGACCAGGAGGTAGCGCTCTTCGGATCGATCATCTTACCAGTGACGCCGACAATGCGGCGTTGCGCAGCACGAACATCGAGTTTTTTTCCTTTGGCAGTGATAGAGGCAGTAATTGATTCCAAGTCTTTGTCCTCCTGTTGGGCTTTAGAGAAGTCGAGCTGGTTGGAAAATATCTGGTTTTCCCTGGTTTGCTGCACGCAGTCAAGAGGGTTTCGGGAGAGGGCATCGGCGACGTTATTTAGCCCTCCGGCACGATGGCGCACGTCAAAATCGTATTCTTGCAGCGTGATTATCCACCGGGCAAACTTGTGCTTTAGTTGCTGCTTGGAAAAACATCCATGCTATTGCAGTGTTATCAGTCACTACCGTAAATTTGCGCCCGAAAAGGTAATGCCGGAATTTATCATCGACACTCCATACCACTGCAAGGCATTCCTGCTCATTGGAGTGGTAGTGGCGCTCGGTGTCTGAAACTTTCCGGCTGGCATAAGCAACAACATATTACGTGCCATCCGGGTCGCGCTGCACTAGCACTGCCCCTAAACCAACTTGGCTGGCGTCGGTGTGCACTTCAGTGGTCCAGTCATCACTGAAGTGACTTAGTTTTGGGCAGCATGTGAGCTTTTCCTTTATCGTTCGAAAAGCATTTTCTTGCAAGGCACCCCATTCAAACCGTGCGTCCTTTCTAAGAAGATCGCTCAAGGGAGCTGCGATCGAGGCGAAATGCGAAATAAACCTTCGCAAATACGAGGCCATACCCATAAATCACTAAACCTGTTTCAAACAAGTTGGTGTTGGATACTCCGACACAGCAGCGATGCGCTCCGGGAGCGGCTGAATGCCTATAGGGCATATAGTGTGCCCAAGGTATGAAATATTGGACATGCTGAATTGGCACTTCTCACGGTTTAAACGGAACCCTGCCTCATAAAGCCTGTGAGGTACTTCGTCCTAATTGCGAAGATGTTCTTCCTCTGTCTTGCCGAACGACCAGAATGTCGTCCAGGTATACCACACAGGCGTGATTCTTCAGAGGTCCTAGCACCGAGTTCATCGCACGTTGAAATGTACTAGGGGCAGTTCGAAGTCCAAATGGCATGCGGTTGAATTCATACAATCCCGAAGAAGTGCGAAAAGCTGTCTTCCATTTATCTTCCTCCGCGACGTTGATTTGCCAGTAACCTGCGCGTAAATCAAGCGACGAAAAAGAACTTGCAGTGGCGTACTGTATCAACGGCGTCGTCGATGCGGGGTAAGGGGTACGAGTCAGGCGTTGTACACCTGTTAAGCTGTCGGTAATCCACACAAAAACGCAACGATCCGTTTTTCTTTTTAACGAGAACGACGGGCGCTGCCCACGGGCTAGATGAAGGCCTAATAATGCCCGCGGCAAGCATTTCTTCTACTTGTTCTGCGATCACTGCACGTTCTCGTTCAGCGTAACTTCGCAGTTGGTACGCATATTCGGGGAGTGGTCACCCGTTGGTATGTGATGTTGAAGCAAATTGGTGCCCGGGAGTTCTGCTGTATTCTCAGCGAAGACTGCTTGGTGACGAGCCAGTATAGAAGGTAGGGTAGGCGAACTAGACTGCCCACCTGTCGGTGACGGCAGGGTCGGGGTAGTAGACCCAGTTGATGAATCCCGGAGCTCCACGTCGGCCGCGATCTGTGGTGAGCTGAATATCGTCGGACAGGAAGAAATCCGCTCCCAGAATTATGTCGGCAGGGAGGTCTTCAAAAACAGGAACAGCTGGCAGAACTTTAGTCCCTGCTGAAGTCCGGACGGAAATGTCGAGCATGCCCACTGGCATAGCACTTCCCCCCAAGTCCGACGAGTGGAGGTTGAGTCCACGGGCGGATAGGTGTCTGGAGCGTGACGTTGGTGTAGTGCCGTCCGGTCCGCACCGGTATCAATCAGGGCAGACATGTCGCCGATTCCCTCGACGTGGACTGATAGCCGAGGAATTGGACAGGCCTGGTAGTGCATTCGTGTCGGGGAAGATTGAAGGCACTCCTTGGCGTTGTAGCCTATACGGCCGCAAGGAAAGCATCCTCGTCGTGTTGGAGGGCGTGGTGAGTGTTCGGCCAGTAAGGTGTCGAAACTCATGCGACGGCAAGTATTCTGCTGCAATACAGCTGCCTTACGAGCGAAAACCTGTGATGACGCTTCAGGTAACTGTGCAGATAGGATGGCAGCATGGGTAGAGTCGAGTAACCCATCAACAACGTACTGGCGGGCAGCTGGAGAGATCCATTTAATGCCACAGCCTTCGAGGAGCTGGAGCTTGTCGTAGACGTATTGATGAACGTCTTCCGTGGGTGCCTGCCGACGCGATCGCATGAGCGCGAAGTGATCGTCTTACGCTGAGGGAAGCGGGCCGAAGGCAGTGACGAAGGCTGTACTCCATTCGCTCCAGGAATCGTACTTATGGCCATCGTACTCATGCCATGCCTTGGCGGAATCGCGCAGTCGGCCTTCGGCAATTGCTAATATTACATCGTCAGGCCAAGCGTGGCGACGGGCCAACAAATTGACCTTTTGCAGCCAAACAGCGGCTTCTTGTTCGTCGCCCCTAAATTCGGGAATTTCGGCGACAGATGGCAAAGGCAAGGTGGTGCGTGCCAAGGCTGCTGTGAATGAGGCGGTGGCGTTTTCAAGGCACTTGAACAGTGTAGCAATGCACTGCATTGTCGCTGGAGCCCGCAGGCGAGCAATCACACCTGGCTTCTGGTGACGATACCGAGGTTGCTTGAGTGGCGGAACCTACGGCGAAGACCGAGGAAGCGTGTACGGCGTCCCTTGGTTTTGAAGAGGTTTGTGAAGCCAACTCAGTTGATTCACGGACCTGAGCTGCAATGACGCCTGCAGACGGCGCGCTGGCTGTGATACCTGCGGTGGTGAGGTCGGATGCCGTAGCTGCGGTAGCAGAAGCAGTGGGACGCTGTACAGGGCGTCCGCTCCGTAGTGCGGTTTCTGAGTGCAGGTCTTCGCGCAGAGGTTCGTTCAACGGCTGCGCCATTGTCGTGAACGAGACAGAGACAACACCCGTTCGTCGGCCAAGCTGTTCTATTCTCCCCACTTCGCCCTTCTTCTCCCCTGCCCGTGCCCCAGAGTTGCCGGAGCGGGGGCGACAAACGCCGCTGAAGCGGACATCAAACGAGCCGGCCCAACGCCGTCGCTCCGAGGCGTATGCTAAGATCTCCCCGCCTGTTCGACGAGCCGGGGAATGCTCAAGGAGGGGAAACGCCCCGCGCGTCTTTAAGAAGCGCGGATAGACGCGAGGAGGGGGGGGGGGGTCCCTCATGCAGCCACTGCGACCTTTGGTTTTACGAGCGCGGTCGTCGCTGGCGGACGCGTTATCTCGCAATCTCAGCAGCCGATAGCGGGCGGCTGCCTCCTACGTGCTCCGCTCTCAACGCGAGGACATTGTGCGAACAGTGTCCCTGGAGCGGCCGTATGCTCTTAAACCAGCATTTTGTAGAGTTGCGTGAGATCGGATCCAAAAAAGTTATCTGCCAGGCTCACTTCGATTAACATTAGAATTTGTTGCTATCGCATTCGCTGCTTCAGCCTTGCGGTGAAACTGTGACTTTTTTATTTCGAGTTACAGTGGTTACGAACAGCGTCGGCGGCGGCAGACAAATACGGCGCCGTTGTTGTACGGCGCCCATAACAGATTTCGCTGTAAAAAATGTACATCTCTGCGTATTGCCTTACGGACCCATACCGGGTAGTTAACAGATTCCCAATAACCTAGCAGGCACACAGCACATGGACATGTAATAGGCATGCATCTAGAGAGTTTCGAGAGGCGAATGTTACGCAAACAGGCAGTATTACGAACGTTACGTGCTGTGCACTTGAACATACTCGTACTCACTGGAGAAGGCTGCAGCATTGGTTCGCAAGCTGAACGGCAACTTCGGTCAGCCCCTCCTTGCAACGCTGCCGAATAATTATCAGCATGCATATAAATATCCAAGCCCTACTGCGCTCAGTACCGTTTCAGAGATACAGTGTCTACGGCGCTCGACTACTGACGTGAGAGACGTGGTTGGGAACCAGGACGCGGCGGTCGCATTTAGGTGCTAGATTACCACATACATAGATTTAGGTGCCCGTTGAAGAGCCCCACGCGGTCGCAGTTTCCGGAGCCTTTCACTGCAACGTGACTCATAATCATCTCGTGGCCTTGGCACGCATACCCACAGAAATTATTACTACTGAGTTCAGTTTGAGGTGTGCACCCACTTAAAAAAAATTGAACGCCGTACGCGAGTTGGTGCGCCAATGCATCCGAATCTTGCTAACGTTACCAAACACAACAGGCTGCGTTACGTACAATGAAAGAACGATATCTCTTTTCTGGAAAGCAGCTATGGTATATACTGGAACACATGCTACCTTAAGAAAAGTTAGCGGTGCTACAGAAAGTATCAGTCAAAGTGAGCATCCATCCAAAAAATCTGGCTGTCTGCACGTTTTCGAAAATTTACCATCATACGGTACCGCCAAAGTCTATTGGAATGAACGCAGGACAATCGATAGAATACACTACGTCCCTCCACTCTGACAAGAGCAATGCAACTGTGGTTTTGTGCAGGAGCTGCAGCATTTAGAACATCGTGGTGCCTGTGGAGACAGGCAATGCGCATGCCCGCATGGCTCACTCCCATAAATCCTGGCTGCAAAATCAACTTCAACAACTGTGCAGAGATATTCACCGGTTCCGTTTCAATCGAAAAGTGTGACTCTGCTACCTGCAGCCTCACGCTTGAGACGTTGTGCCGTGTAGACTTCAGAACACTCATAAGAGTCCAAAAGCCTAAACAGTGCGTCACACTGTTCGCAACACGTTCGCGTTCCAGTACGGTTTGCTCTGCTCAATAAAACCAGTGATCTAAAAGCGATTTATTGAATCATAAGCAATGTTATATACCATTTGTTGCTTGCTGGCAGTTGTACGTGTTGTCAAAAATGAAGTATGGTAAGACGCTGACATATTTTTTCATATTGTCCTACGTTCAATATAGCTTTTTTTCTTACTGCGCTTGTCAAGCCTATCAAACTGAAATGAATGGAGTGCTTTGTTTCTTTAAAAGGAAACTGTGTCTATATTTAAAGGAGCAGTGACACCAAATTCCAAACTCGAGATGTGACGTTCACTCGATTGCTTGGTATGTATGAGTTTTTTTAGCGAAGTATGAATTGCGTCTGTTACGTAGAAGTTATTCTATATCGAGCGCAAAGAGCGTCCAAAGGCTCAAAGGAGCGTTCATGCCATGAAACATCGACACTATTTTGACGTGTTCAGCTAGCTGCTAGGCCACGCCTCACACGCTGAGTGACGATGCGCGAGCGACGCTGACGTCGACAATTTTAGTGTTGTCATCGTGGTGCCTACTTGTGGTACCGCCTGGCGGTGACGCCAAACTGCCTGGCAACGGCGTCGCTTGTTTTGTTTTGCTTGGTTCCTGCAGCGCGTTCGTGTGAATCCTGCGTTTTCGTTGTGCCGCTTCGGGTGATCTGTTGTGGAGTCATGAGCGCGAATGTGATTATTCGAAGCTACGATCTTCATCGCATTACGTGCCAGCATGCCGTGGAACCGTTGTGCGCTGCAATCATGCTGTTCAGATAAGAGATGAAGCAAAAAAAATGCCCCCACCTCCCCGAAGGGGAATCGTGAGGAAATGCGAATGCATTTCGTGCGCGCTTCACTCCATTTATATATGGTGGTTGTGGTTCGAAGAAGGAAAAGGCGCCTAATTTCTGCAGCCCGGTCGGGAGCACGGCGCAGCGCCTGGTTTTTTTTTTTTTTGCTTCTTTTGTGTTTTTATTATTTTATTTAATTTTTTTTTTCATATATAGCTCCGCCGAGCTCCCGCGATGCGAGCGCCCTCACGCGTCAGAGCGCGCTCCTCCTCTCCACTCACTCTCCGCTGCTCCGCCGGCCCCACCTGCTCCAGTTGCTAGGGGGCGAGGATAAGCGCGCGCGCCCGCAGCTGTTGCTACGGGAGAGGGAGTGAGAGCGGAGAGATAACACCTGCCGCGGACAACGCCAACGCCGCACGACGCCGGGTGCCTGACATAGCCCTCGACTATGAAATGCATTCGCATTTAAAAGTTTTCTGCACCGTTGCGAAACGCTACCACAGCAACGTGCTCACGGAATCAAAATGCTAGGCCTCCGCGTTTCACTTTTTTTCTTGTCGCGTTTCAATCATTGAGCAGTATATACTACAATTGACACACATGGCGACATTCACTAACTGACCAGTTATTACGACACATTGGTTATACTTAGGTAGACGCAAACACGACAATAACCGGTCAAATTGCAGCAGTACAGAACGTATGGTTCAGAGAAATATCATTTCAAACAAGTAACATGCACGCAGCGTTCATATATATGCGTAGTTGTGACTTGTATGCCAGCCAGCATGGCCCAAGAGTGCGTCTCCAGCTGCCTCCTCGTAGCTGCTCGGTCCGGCGTCGATATCAGAATCACTACTCTGAAGAGGATCGAACCGTAAATGATTCGCCACGTCGCGAATCGCAGCGATTCCATATTCCTCAGTGTTTTCATCGTCGCTTCTGAAGGCTCTTGACGGCGGCGGCTATGATGGGGGTGGCGATCACGTGCCTACACGTGCTCACTGAGCAGACAAAATGTCAGCCGAAACTCGCGTCACCATTTCGTGTGGCCACGTGATCAGATAGGGCGTGACCGTGGGAGGTGACCGCTTGGCAGCGTTGGCAGCGCTGAAAATTGGCGGGCTGTGCACCGTTTTGAATTGCGTTCGATACTGGTCATAGTAATCATTATTACATATATTAAATCGTCTCTCTGTTGCATTATCAGTACCGAATCGTTAATAGGGGGATCGATAACTACACGTTGACGCAAAAAACGCGACATGCGTGAAGTTGATGTCACTGCTCCTTTAATTATATACAGGCAGCGGTTCATTCTTATCAGCTTCGGGTATTGCTTTGTAGTAGCGTAAGTCCCACATTTCATTTAAATTTGGTTCGCACTAATCCGCTAATGTGTTTTGTATCGCTTTCAATGCTAGGAGGGTTGTCTTTGTTCATGTGAGGAAACATCAAACGATTTCTATATTTACTATATGATCTATGTGAATTCCGTGGCTTTCTTTTTTACCTGAGTTACCCCGTGACATATTCCGTTTTGCCGGACTCTTCTAACTAACTGATTCAATCGTTTATGACCCTTCCGAGTGCGACGAACAAATTCTCGCTAAATACTTCAATGAATGTGTTTGCAGCATTAGTTCCATAAATAAACCTTGACATAGTTGCATAAGTCAAAACACTGGCATGCAAATGGGGCCGTAGAATTTTCTGTGAATGGCGCTTATTTCTAACATGCTACAATGTTCCACTATTGTTTCTTGCACTGCAGAGAGGCCACTGCCCCTGGGCTCCCTTATCTGCACCGTACAAATCCCGTTCACTGTCACTTTCGTCCACGTTCCACCTGACGGACTGTGCACGATTATTTTGGCCTACCCATTTTATACCTACCTCGGAGTCACCCTCGACCCAGACTACTACCAGTTTTATGGTGTCCAGAATATTTTGGATGCAGCAGCGCAGCAGAAGCACACAGAATATGGTATCGGCATTGATTTCGAGTAAGTACTGGTACTGCCATGGTTTTCTTACCGAAAGAAACGCGCATTTGTTTAATGGTGCATATAAAGAATTGTTCGCTGCAGTAGGCGTGGCAACACTGTCGCGCGCGATTCTGCGCTTCTATCTAAACACACCAAATAATCATTTCGACAAAATATTTTCTTGTGTAATAAGCTTGGTCTCTGAGCAAATTTTTATCTCCAGTGTGTTTTTTTTTTTCTCGGCCAATGTGTCCGGCATGAGGTCTGCCATAAAAAAAGTAACAAACACGCCACGTATATCTTGCGCTGGCGATTGCACGGGCGTAGTGGAAGACTGCTGCGTGGTTGTCAAAATGTTCTTCATTCGTAACGGAAGGGGCTGGTCCTTCCTCATGGAGGAAGCGGAAGTGCTACGAGGGAGTAACATGTGATAATCCTGAAACCCACTGATAATAAATTTGAGGTATAGATGGACGTTCACCCTGTCACCTGACAGGCAAGCGCAGGTATTGTCCGACTAGTCTTGGTTGCGTCTGCTACGGGCTCTTCGAGGGCCTGGCCCTTCTCAAGAGGAACCACGTACTAAGCACAGGAGAGCGCGAGGGAAGACGTCAAAGGAGGTTGTCCTGGCGAGGCAAGCGGAACCGCGAGGCGCTTCTTTTTAGCCCTTTTTCGTGATCTATGCCCTCCAGCTTGAAAAGCTCCACTTTGTTCAATAGCGCAGCTCACAGTGCCCAAACACCTGAGTGAAAGCAACTCTGCCTGGGATACCACAGCCCATACCTCGCGATTCGCCGTAAACCATACTACGGGTGTCCTGGACAAATTCTAAAGCTAGTAAGCGCACGACGACCGTTTATTGTGTTTCATTTCAAAACTAATACCGGTAAATATACGTTAAGTTATACCATTGAACGGTACGTGGGTGAACATGAAAAATATATTGGTGTATTCAAAGCAACAGGGAGCGTTTCGACTTAGCCGTACACAACAAGAGCATGCACGCAAGCTTAATGAGAAGCAGTGATGAGAATGATACGACAACTCCATAATTAGCAATAGTCATGACGCTATGGCCGACCTTACCGATAAACATACGTAAGGAAGGGGGAAGCTAACGGAAAAGCAGTAAACTTAAGCAAAATTTAGGGATGGAATTGTAGTTGACAAGCGATAATCAACTAAATCGCAATTCCACAAGATTTCCATTCAACGACCTGCGATAGAACTCCGCTGCTACGTTGCTCACTGCTGCATTTTCATGGCTGTTATGTCACTTTCCGTTGGTCCCGGCATAGCTCTTATAGGATGGAATGCACTGGGAACCCCCCGGTTACGCGGCAACTGTGGGACTTTAGCGCATGACACGTCGCGAACGGCGCTCCTTGCCGACTGAGCATTCACGGAAGAGAGCACCCATGTTGACATAACACGAAGTCTTGCCTCCCTTGACCGTATAATCAGCCGCACGAGTGGCGCAAGCAACGCTCACAACGTACTTTCGGTTTACGCCAACAAAAGCATTACATTCGAGATTCTTATTGCAGAGATGGCATCTATGACATAATTGGTTTTAGATTTGTCTTTAGCACTCGCGAAATGAAGGTTTTCGATAATGGCGTTTGTTTTCCGCCGTCGAAATAGCGTGGACTCATCATCATCATCGTCGCTATTTCTCCCAAGAGTTCGCGAAGTTGTCGGTCGGCTTTCTCGCCCTGGTCGTGTTGCCTGTGCTTAGTTCGCTCACGCCCACAAGTGTTGGTGCCAAAAGAACCGTATGCATCGAACACATTTGTGTGGATGACGCCGTTCCAGCTGCGCAGATCTATCCGTCGGCAAGGTCATGGCGTTCGACCATTTGCTACGAGCCACGGCGGTCCGACAGTACGCCAACAGTGATAAATTATGACTGGGAGACGCGACCGCATACAGTGACCATATCGTGAAAATTCGCCAAAAGGGATCGCTCACCACGTGTCGGCCGGGCTGGCACTAGACCTATTAACAAGATATGACACAGCAGGTGCTCGAAATATTTGGTGTGCTTTTCGGGCACGAGTAAACGCACCAGAGAATGCTGCACGGTTTTTTCAAGCGGAAGCAATGAAATGAAATTCTGTATTACTAATTTGTTTTTCTTTTTCTCTGTTTTATGGCTGATGCATTTGCCCGTATTTCATGTGATTTCCTTTGGTTCGTTCAAAAACGTATGAACGAGCTTCTAGTGTAGTTCGATAAATGGCAAGAGCATAATAATTTGACGTAAGCGTGGCATGAAATGACCACTGCGAGTGTGTCTGCTACCCTTCTTTCAATATTGCGAGAATACTCCCTCCCTCCCTCTTTCTTTTTAACCAACGAAGCAGAACAGAGACAATCGGGACAGTAAGTACAACCTCTCGTTAACGCGAGCACAAGCCCGCAGGTCAATTCTTTGATTGACTACATCCGTCTCTTAGCACATCAACGTCCAGCTTATCACTGCCCGCTTGTGGGAGATTCTGAAAGCTGGGGAAATTCACTGAAGCTATATAAAATGTTCCCTACGTAGGAGATCGGCTGTCCAATACGCCAAGGCTGCACAGGACTTATTTTTCATTAAGCACATTGTATGGCCGAATTAAGAAATTTAGCCATTAAGGTGCCATAATTTTGCGACGTCCTTTAGAGGCATTTCAACAAAAAAGTGAGGTAGGCGCACTACATGGTGGACCATGTACTTTATATGTTCGATTGTGATCCATGTAATTCTAGCGATTAGCTGGAACACAAGAATCATTAGCAGTCTCTTACAGAAGTGCCTCGCGTCGTATGCTGCTGAAACGCCCCTTCCATAGCGAGCGCGCGACCGCGGTTTCAAGGCAATTTAAGGAGTGGTGAGCCGTGCAAAAATTGTGAGTGACGTATTCCTATTTCTAATATCAGATGCAAAATGGAGATCACGGTATCTATTTGACCTTTACAGGAACAAAAAAATATAAGCTTGCGAGGGTTGAGGCTTGGGCGAGTTGGTTCATACTTATAAGAGGGAAACAACAGCGCAAAATTCTGGCAGGACACACAAGATGAAGAAGCGCTGTTGTCGTGCTGTTTTCAGCGCTGTTGTCGTTCCTTCTTCATCTTGTGTGTCCTGTCAGAATTTTGCGCTGTTTTTTCCTCTTAAAAAATATAAACCAGACGAAATACATTCGAACTGACTGCCTTCTAGCGCTTCAAGCCCCTATCAGGTTCTTCTTGGTTGCCTTTCATTCATTTCTTGACTCATGCTCGAGAGTTATACGTGCATTCGTTTGTTATGTTCGTGCTTCAACTTTTGTAGTGCTCACTAAGTACCACTCAAACTGTATAACATTGATGTTTTTGTTTCTTTTCGTTTATTGCCTTTAATTTTCATGAATTGTACGTCTCATCTCTGTAAAACAAGTGTAGTGATTTATTTACATGTAGCTTTCGTGGTTGAAAATATCGTCTTTCTGCTGCTGCTGCTGTTTGGAAGACAATGTTTGCCTTTAGCCGTGTCCCCTTGGACAATTCCAATGTTGTTCAAAATAAACTAATAAAGAAAGAAAGAAAGAAAGAGAGAGAGAAAGAAGGAAAGAAAAAATATCTGGTAACGTGCTACATAGGACTCATTCTTCAGGGGAAGAAAGGGCGTAAAAGATTCACAGAACAGAGGAACATAAAGGGACGACAACAGCGCCATACAAGAAAAGAAACAGCGCTGGTTTCGTGCTTTTTTAAATGCGAAGCATTTCTTTGCGTACTGCAAGAACTTTTGCGTTTCTATCTATCTATCTATCTATCTATCTATCTATCTATCTATCTATCTATCTATCTATCTATCTATCTATCTATCTATCTATCTATCTATCTATCTATCTATCTATTTATCTATCTATCTATCTATCTATCTATCTATCTATCTATCTATCTATCTATCTATCTATCTACCTACCTACCTATCTATCTATCTATCTATCTATCTAGCCGCCTACGTCTGCTGGGTGCTTTCGTGATCACCTCCTTAACTTGGTGTAGACCAAAATTGGTATGGGAGGGTAAGAGATATTGACGAATATGTCTGGCTGGTCATGACATGAATAACGTGAAAATCCTGTCGCATACGTCGTCAAACCCTTTCCTGCAGACACGTGTGGGACATAACCGTATACCACGGGCCGCGGTATGCGGGTATGCGCCGTAGGTGTTTGACAATTTATTACAGCGAAAGCTGTTATAAGATCACAACAAGGATCGTTTTTGCGCCGTAGTTGTCCGCCGCCGCCGCCGCCCGAAGTCCGTAACCACTATTGCGCGCAATATGAAAAAAAAAGCTAAATAAATAAAAAATCGCTATTACAGAATGGGAATCGAACCCGGGCCCTCTGCATGGCAGCCCTGCACTCTACCACTGAGCTATGCCGGTGCTTGAAACTGCGTTGCAAACTTACCTTATGCAGGTTTCATGTCGGGCAAGGAATTGCGTTAACATGCGTAATAAAGCGTTTCAGAACAGTGAAGTAACAACCAGGGGTCACACAATGCGAATTGCGTGACGAGTGGGTAGTTCAATGCTGCAACCCATTGCAAAAGCGTCAGACATAATTATTCATCGTCGTCAGCCACAACATCAACAACGTGCTCTAATGCGTTACAACACTCTAAGAAAAGGTCGAGTATTTTGGGAGTATTTCTGCTTTACAACAATAATCGTCATCTGGCTTGCTTACGTTTCCTTTCTTGAAAGCCCGGCTCTCGGCACATTCCTATCAATAATGCTATGTAACGCCGATAACGCGTTTGGCGTTCGTGACCGGGAAGTGCCGGGACGGCGGTGATAACGCCTGGAAAGTACGCGGGGTAGATGACGATTAGAGTTGTGTAGCAAAAAGACACCCTTTTTACTCGAATATTTCTTAGAGTAAAGTCTATAGCGCGTACCGTGCTTTTCCGAAGAATGAGAATAATGGCATAGTGGATGCTTCCCCACGACACAAAAGTTATGATGATTTATGGCATAGTGGGTACCATGCAAGTGTGTTTGTAGTAGTTGCCCCAAGAGTGTTTAAAATTGCACCTAGAAAGGCCGCTCTTCCAGCTTTCGCTGTGACTATGCTGAGCGTTCCGCGCAGGACTGGCAGTTTTTATCTACCCACGAACGGTGAGGACAGACATTAGTAGTTTAAATGCGGAAGTGTTAAGAAAAACTCACGTCAGCAGCGTTGACCCGACGAATGCGAATAATAAATATCAGGGTCCCAGCAGGAATTGAACCCAAGCAATCTGCGTGGCAATCAGGTGTTCTACCACAGAGCCACGCCAGGTCTCGGAACTGCTTAGGAAAAATACCCTATGCTGGTGTAATGTTGGTGAAACGTCAGTTGTGGTTGCAGTGCAGGCTATCTAATTTTACAAACATTACATATGTACTCTTATGAGGCAGGCGTCATGTCGGGTTAACGTCAGTTGTATACTTAATCGCCATCCACTGTAGTTGGTTCACGAAGCACTATCCAGGGCTACCATCCTCGCAAGCACAAGTGCTACATATCAGCTTACCACTTCTGGTGTTGGTAATACCCATTTTTCTGTTGGCATGGTTACGCAACTGTAAAGAACTGGTTATATGAAACATATGCGACTGTTGAACATATGTCTGTGCGTACAACATTTGTACATATATTTAACGTCATTTCGTAACGTTTCGCTAAATAAAAATTTACAACTCAGTCACCTTGCCTCCGCATGCTTCGCATAACATCGATTCCCATGGTACTTGAGATCTGACAATTTTTTTCGTCCTGTGTTCCGTCAATGTCTTACGCTGTTTCTTCCCCTTTTGCAGCCGTGAACCTACTAGCCCATGCCTGAACCCGAGAAAACCTTATCGTTGAGTCTAGGGTTTTATTAGTAAGAATTCAGTCAAATTTTATTTGCACGCCTATGGACGTGCAATTTCTGGGCAGGGCCGCAACAGCGCGGTTACGCTAAGGCGAAGAGGCGTATCAGTACCAAGTGACTCGCGTCATGTGCCGCCTCTGCGTCGTTTTGCGCATGCGCTTAGTTTTCGCCGCCTGTTGTGCATGGCGCTGCGCGGGAGCGCGAGCCACGCGCTCAAGTATTCCCTCTAAGGGTAGGTACACACTAGCGGCAAAATCGCGCGCGACACGCCGCGTGCGGCAAGCGCGTTAGCGGTAGGCGCGTGCGTTCCTGTTCCCATTCGCGTTTTACGCGGCGCGGCAGTAATTCTTGAAGTCTTATACAACTCGAGACTCCAAGTATCACTGCCTTGTAGCGTAAAACGCGAATGGAAACACGAACGCACGCGCCTGCCGCGAGCACACTTGCCGCACGCGGCGTGTCGCTCGCGTTTTTGCCGCTAGTGAGTACCTACCCTAACATTGGACCGACCTGCGCATGGCACCTTTAGAGAGCCAAGTTACGCGTAGGTCTGACTAGCAACCACAGCTACACGGCGAAGCCGCACTCAATTCTGCCAGCAGAATGCCCACCTTGTAGGCGATTAGAATGTATGGCGTGTCGAAGACCAATGATTAACTTGGCTGTCAACGACTAGCGTGAATGCAGTTTGCTGCAGCGGTGGCTTTGAGAAGTACTAAAATTTGACCGAGCATCATCTGCTCCGCAACGCATGGTTGCTAGCGGCGTTTAAAAGAGAGACGCGCAACTATGCCACCTAATGATCAAAGACACAGTAATTCTGCTCCTTGCAAGGTCGGAGGGCCTCTGCGTAACACTCGACATGCAGACGGTACAGGCATGACTTGAAACATATCCACTGTTGTGATTGGTTCCAGAAAATTAGTGTTACTTTCGGTTGATAATCAGTCTGAGATGAGGTATGAGTTGCGGCGTGAAAATAGATACCCGCTCAGGAATGAAGGAAGGTATTATAACAAAAGTCACTTACCTTTCGGCTGCACAACAGTGGTGAATTCTTGGACTGGTTAGTGAGCTGGTTGCACGTGCCTTGTTACTGCTCCGGGCCAAGTGAAATAACGCAAGTCGCTCTAAATATGTAGTCGCGCTTGTAATGACTTCTGCAGTACCTAGCATTTCTAAACGAACGGAATGTGAATAGCTTTCTGAAGCTCTTATCGTTACGATACATGTAATGCATGGTTCTACACTGCAACAATTAATAGGTTGTTTCGATCTATTTTTGTGCTTAGCTATTGTCGGAACCCCGTCAACATGGAAACACTCGCGAAGGATCCCAAGACTAAGACAGCACTGGACCTTTTGTGGAGCAAGCGGGTATACCACTACGGCCAAGTAAATCCTACTGACCATCAACTAGACTTGCAAACTCCCATAACAAATTGCGTCGGAGGCCTAAAGGTTTGTGTCACGAAGATTTCATAACTATCTGCCTTGAACAAATTACGGTCCACTCCAGACTTGCGCGTTTATTAAAAGTTATTGACGAAAATTACGTACAACGTGATGCATGTCAATACTAACCGACAGGCACCTTAGGGGCACAGCTATTCGAAGTTATCTTCTTACACTGGCACACATCGCCTTTTCATTAGGTGTCATCAGTAATATAAGAGCACATTTTGGTAGACATAAATTCCTTAACCGTTCCTTAACAAAAAGTCATGTGACAGCAGCGACTTATCTCCCCGGGTTCCTGAGTTCTTTCTAGGAGACATCAAGGCGAAAGCGTTTTAACTTTCCTTCCCTTCATTAAACACTACCTACAATGTTTTTCTTCATATCCTTCTTTTTTCATTTATTTCTCTTCTCCGTCGAGGCTTGTGGGTTGTGATTTGAATTTTGGTGGAATGACGCGACAGCTTTTGTCGGTGATGTGCCTGACAATAACGACGAATTATAGCATATCCCTTTGTAATTGGTTGGTAACCTTAAACCACGCCCTCATTGCGTAATTTACATGGTGTGACGCGTAATGCGATTCCATGCTTCTTCCACGCGATATTATATTCGTTAATATAATTCCTAGCCCGACAAGACGGGGGTATGCTATGTATTTCTGAATCTGCTTCAAGAACTGGCAAGACTCTGTGGGAGAACACTCGACTTCAATGCGAAAACTGCCATGGGGTCTTATATGTACACTGATATTTTAAGAGTTTGCATGTGTGTATAGAGCAGTATCTCGAGTCATCCGCCCTCCCCCCTCCCCCCGTGACCAGAAAATCGCAGGAAAAGATGGGTGGGCCGTATCTCGGTGACCAAAAAAATTAAGGAACTCTAAGGAAACATGCATTCCATGATTTTGTTTTGCTTCTATGATGGCTGTACACGATATAACATTAACTTCGTCCGCCTCGGTGGAACAGTAGCTATGGTGCTCGGCTGCTGACCCGAAGGTGGCGGGTTGGATCCCGGCCGCGGCGGTCGCATTTCGATGGAGGCGAAATGGTAGAGGCCCGTGTACTGTGCGATGTCAGTGCACGTCAAAGAAAACCGCATGGTCAAAATTTCCGGAGCCCTCCACTATGGCGTCTCTCATAATCATACCGTGGTTTTGGGACGTAAAACCCCAGATGTTATTATTATTAACCTTAACGGCACAGTGTGTAGGTTTAAGTATGTATCATCATCATCATCATCAGCCTGACTACGTCCAGGCTGATGTTCGGAGTCGCATGTTCGAGGATTCGAACATGCGACTCCTCGCTCCCCGGCGCGTTTATCCACTCGGCCACAAAGAATGCATGACGGCCAGGTATACATTTTTCAGCGTTGGTGGTACGCACATTTCTGAGGTCCTTCAGCGTAGCGTAGGCGTGCTGACTCTAATCCGTGAAATGACGCAAATGGGCGAAGGGCGCGTGAAAGGTGTTGCCCCGCCCATTTTCCGCCACCGGTGTAGGGCACGCATTCGGCTCATTACTTTCTTTCTCACAAGACTCCTAGTTCGCCTTGAAGGTACAGTGGTAGCAGTGCTTGGCTACAGATTCGAAAGTAGCGGTAGCGGCGGCAGCGGCGATGGCATCTCGATGGTGGTGACAAAATGCTACGGGCCTCTGGACTGTGCGATGTCAGCGCAGGTTAAACAACGCGAGATGGTCTAAATATCCGGAGCCCTCCGTGATTGTGCGCCTCATTCATATAGTGGCTTTGGCGCGTAAAACCACAGATATTATTATTAATACATGACTGTACCCAGGGTTTACTGACCGTGAAGTATATTGCAACTTATTCGGCACACGACAAAAACTGCTTCGAACTTCAATACTCACTTCCATGTCTCAGGGCAATTTCGTGAGTCAAAAAAGTATCATACTCCCGTGCACACTTGCGCTCCACGTTGACATGACGTGCGTTTCCACACTAGTTCCTTCCACGGTAACGTCCGATCACCTCTATGTTTTTTAACAGTGTGACTATTCCTCGTCTCGTAAAAACGCAGTATACCACGGGCAGCGACATAGGCAGCTGGAGTGTGAACCCCGAAGCTGGAACTTAGATTCCTTTTGAAACAACGCAGAACCTGTTGCCCACATATGCTCTTCCCTGGGCACGGGAAGTTGATTACTTTCTGCTCCTTCGTGTTCTTTTTCATTTCTCGGTCGGAATAGTCACTAGGGTATATTTCGAAAACTCTGCGTAACAGAACGCCCGTCACATTATCTATAGGTGGGTGATGACTGCGGATATTAAGCATACACATGCACACGCATGAACGAATAGAACTACTAGTTTAACACCCCTCCGAGAAAAAAAGAATGTTCTGGCAGCGAGAAAAAAAGCGAGCAGGTGAACAAAAAAGAAAACGCATGAAACATAACAATATCCGATAGTTAAAGTACATGTATTGAAACGCAATGATAAAGCACAGTAAGTAGAAACAACTAACAAAACTAATTATGATACAAATTATGCATTGGTAAAATCATTCACACGTCAAAGAATAACCGATGTAAGTGGCGATATGCTGAGTGAGTTAGATTTGTAAGTAAAAAAACCTTAATGACATGTTTGAAATAATGAAAAGATGTCGAAGTTTTGATGGTCAGTGGTAAATCATTCCACAGTTTTATGGCCGTGAATGTGGAGGTCATTTTGCCGTAGTTAGTATGTACAATAGGCAAAAGAGAGTAAGAGCTATGTGCAAACCTGGTATTATTTGTATTGTTAAGATATCTGGACTCAATAAATTCGTATGAGAGTTGTTTATTAAGCAGTTTATGAAACATAATAGTGAGATGATAGCTAAACAAGCCGGATTATATGTAATATGTTGTTGTCATGAAGTAATGGAGCCGTATTGGTGAAGAAGTTGCTGTTAGTGATGATGCGAATGGCTTGGTTTTGTAAGTCCTGAATAGGACAAGTGGCAGTGATACGTGTTACCCCAGGACACCATGTCCATAAATGATGTGACTGTGAATGAAGGCAAAATATAATGCCAATAACGCACCATTAGAGAAATATGATTTCGATCTAATAATTAGTGCTCGAATGCCGAAAGTACATTTATGTTTATTGAAGGCAATATGATCAGAAAACTTAAGGTTACAATCTAGTTTAATGCCCAAGAAAGACACACAGAGTGCGGGATGATATGACCATCTATAATTAACTCAGGTCTGTTTGGTAGTACTCTTTGAACAGTACTGAGTATCATAAATGTAGTTTTGTTAGGATTGATGATTAATTAGCTTGAAACGCACCACGCAAACATTCGTTCAAGTTCCCTGTTTAGTTCAGAGACTAAGCTCCGACACAAAGTGCTCAGGGGAACACATTCCAACTCACTCCTACACTTTTTTAAGTGCGTAGCATTTTAGGGGCCCGGCTTGACGTCTCTCCGCTGTCTCATATCGCATGGTAACGCTCAAACTCGAGTGGTAAATGCACGTCTGGCACAAGGCTAGCAATTCTGAAAACCAGGTTAAAATTTTAGAACTTGACAAAATGCTTGGCGACTTTAGCCAGGTATATTCTGATATATGAGAAACAATACCGGCGCTCAGCAGTATTGCCATGCCAAACATGTACGATTTCATATAACTGTTCTATGTAATAGTCAAAAACTGAAGAACTCTTATGTGCTCCCAAATTTACTTTCCTGCGTTTCTATGATTTGTCTGCAACTAATTCCTTGACTAATTAACTTTGCGAACCATTTTGATTGCAGAGGCTCCTCGATTTGATAAAAGACAAAACAGACAACCTGAATCGCCCCAGCTACACCATATACTCGTACCCGCTATTCGTTCCTGAGAATTTTGCTGCTTTCGGAGGTATATTAAGGTGAGCAGCTCGAAATCAAGTCAACAAAATGGTACATGTAAGAAAAAGCTTTGAGCAAGCCTTTTGAGCAGCAACAGGCGATTCATTTATATCTTCCCGCTCCCACATGGAAGGGTTTTCCACATATGTGGAAGCACTGCGTATGTCCTTAGCGATTTGGAATTTATTAATTGAGGTAGGAGGTTAAAAATACGCGATAACAGCTGATCACCGGCGCATACGCACCTCATATTTATTATTTGCTAGTGCTTCTTGCCTCTTTTTGTTGTTCGCACTGTAAACTTGGAGGGGAATGAAAGCCATCCCGGTGACGAAAGACTAACAGAACTCGTGCTCTGAACCAGTGCGCATCTGTCTACGGCTGTCACTTTCTCTCCCTTTCTCGTTCTCTATCTCCCTTTCTCTTATGAGAAACCACCGGAGAAAGATCTAGTATAGACAATGATTTTTCAAAGGGTTTCAAATGGTTTTCAAATGATTTTTCAAATGATTTTCTTCGTAAAAGTAGCTAGTGCAGCAAATGTCCTCTGCTTATCAACTTGCTTATAGTACTTTTCAAGCAACCGTGCGACCGTTAATGTGTGCGTGTGACTTCAGCAATTGCACAGCACCGTGGTAGGCACTTCCGAAGCAGTATGAATGCGACTGCAGCATTCGCTGCCCCAACTTACTCGTGGACATCGACCCCAATCATAAACTACGTAAACCAAGTATGGAAGACAGTAGAGTGGTCAGACGGAAAGAGGTCCTTCTTTAAACGACCGTGCACTAAATTGCTGCGCAAAAATGTGCTCACTCAGTAAAATTCTTGCCTTAATAACTGATATAACAAAAGTACTCCTCATTGTACGAGGGCGATGGCTAGAGACTTACATAGAAAAGGCGCTGGTAGCAGGGCAAAACAATATTGAGCAAATGGCAATGTAAAAGATACCATGGTGCAACTGATATATGTATGATAGGAAACTGGCACCGATAACTATCAGTATCGGCATTTTCAATTCAATTCAGTTTTTTAGACAAAAGATTGCGTACGTTGAAGGAACAAAACGGCAGTTAATCTCTTCCTGACTGCGGTCCCTCCGCCCATATAATTATTCGTAGACATGCGCACAAGGGGGGGCAGGGGGACAGCCGCCCGCCTAGTCCCCTAAGAGGGGCGGCGCTGCGACTCGGGCGGGGGGGGGGGGGGGGGGTGCGCGTAGTCAACCACATACATTGAACATAATAGGGAGGGGGGACGCAGCGACGAACCTACGCCCCCCCCCCCCCCCTGAAGGGGAACGCTGCGCACGCCTATGAATTTATTCATCAGTTTCAGCAGAGTATTGTACCCTGTGGGCCACCCATACTTTAGGCATATTCGATTAAACTGGGCACTCTGCAAAACGTTGCAACTTTAATACCGACCCCGCAGGTCGCGGGATCGAATGCCGGCCACCATGGCCGCAATACCCGACAGAGACGAAAATTCTTGAGGCCCACGTGAAATAACTCCAGGAGGTCGAAATTTCCGGAGCCTTTCACTAGGCGTCTCTCATTATCACACCGTGGTTTCATGATGGTAAACCCCAAGATATATTAATGTTAATAAATGTCACTTAGAGGCAAAGGTAACGAAGGCAAGAATTTCATAAGTTGGTCATCTTAGGCGAGCTGCTAGTCATATGGAGGAACTAACAGACAATAATGCCACGGAGTGTATAGGGGTTGTCCTTTGTAGTAATTATGATCTAAATGTGAAGAAAGCAAAGTGGCCGAAAACTTAACGGCAGGGACGGAACCTACAACCTTCCAAGTTTCCAGGTTTGGTCCCTGCGGGCGGCAAATTACTTTGTCGTTCACTTTACTTCCTTTACATTCAAATCATATTTTCTACAAATGACGTCCCTTATACGTTCATCGGTATTATTAGATGCGAAGCAGCTTATGGCCGGGTTTGATCCGGTGGTGGTGGTGTGCGGCCTGACTACTCCTACTGCGCATTCGCAAACACTCTCCACACAACTCCTCTCCTTCGCTCCCCCCTCTCTCTTCTCTAGGCATCCCTCACAGCGGCGAGCGGCGACCACACCCGACTGCGCATGCGTGATTCCTCCCCCCTCTCTCTCCTTTCCTACGCTCCCCACACCCCTCTCTCTCCTCTAGGGCATCCCTCCCGCAGCGTTTGCAGACCCATTGCGCATACGCGTCCCCTCCCCCTCTCTCTCCTCTCGCACGCCCCCCCCCTCTCTCGCCTCGCAACGCCGACGCAGGCAGCGTCTGCTAGCGAGTTTCTTGATTGAAAAAACCGACTGCTCGCGCTGCACAACCGTTCATTCGCCAACCCGTATATATGGGCACTGGATCTTGACCTGCAAGGTAGTGCAGTGGGAGATTTCTCCTGTGCGTTGTTGAACAATAAAAATTCGCAGCGTGCGCGTTAACTAAAAGCGGACTGCGGGTCCATGTGTGCAATCGGAGTCTTCTGTCTCTCATTGCCCATTAGCAGTGATTGGCATGTTCCAGTAAGAAACACCGGTTTATCACTGCGTGCTTTGCGCCTCCCCAGGTTTCTCTCCTGCGCAACGCTGCGATGAGCGCCAGCGTCAACGCCGCCGCCAGTGTAAGCGTTAGCGCCCGCTGCTTCGCATGTACACATGGTTGCCTTTAGCGAGAGTTGGTGTAATTTTTTTCTCTAAGTTCTCATTAACAGTCTGTCTAACAATTAAAAATGGATCCTTTAAAAATTTCAATTATTTCCTTAGTTACATGGAGCAAACAATTATTGTTAGCTAACAATATAACACGAAACGAGGTCAAGGGTTCTCAAGTTTAGTGGATGGTACTTAGGCTGTTATAGACAAACGTCTATAACTGCTTCAAGACCTTGCGCACTGGCCGCCATTTCCTTCCTGGTGTCATGAGCTGCTTCAAATAACTCTGCGCCACTCAACAATACTAAAAAGCACCTATTATTCTGCTTCTCTTGCGTCTTTATTGACACACACAAGGATAACTGAGACACAGAAAGTTACCCTTGTAAATTCGCCGAGAACTTCGCTGATTAGCAACGAGCAGATGCGTTGCTATGGTTTTTGTTATAAAATTCGCCGGCGCGAGAAAACTGTAGCAAGGCCTCCATGGGGACGCCCCTATTTTCTTTCCTTCGAGGTGGGCCGAGACAATACAGATTGCTAAGAGTTTTAGCTGCCGCATTAGACAATTTGCGATAATGTGATAACTCTCTTTATAATAGTGATCGCATAGCTAGATCGACTTTTTTGTGGTACTAAACCTAGGAAAAAACTCAACGGTGGTCGGCGAAGTGAAGAGCAATAAACAAACTAGATCGCAAATTCATATTATGTAGCACTGTCCTCTACCGCAACTTAAATTCCGCCTAGACCTCTAGAGAGAGAAAATAAGCCTGTGAATATAGCGCCACAAGACTATCTATAAGTATAACACCATTAGTGTATGAAGTAGCACTTCAGAAACCTAATTCGAAAGCAAAATTTTAGATGGTGTAGTGAGCCCCTTTATTTAAATGACGTAGTGTTGCTTTGAACCAGGTTTATGAAATCCAAATCTTAATACTATCATGCAATTAACCTCGGGTACTCTTTTACTATAGATTAGGAAAGAAGCAGGTGAGCGCCTGAGGATGAAGTGCAAAAGAGAGGCACTTCGCTTTCGCATATCGCATCACTTTCCCTTGGCCCCGATGGAATCATTCTGCCGCGCGTGTATAGTGAAATGATATCAGTGGTTCATCAACGGACGTGTCTGCCTTGAATACCACTCGTCGGAAGGCTAGCTTCAGTGACTCCCACTGTTCAATGATTTTTAATCTCTTCTAACTTCCACCTTCTCCTGCACGTCATCCTTCTATAGACTGCAAAATCAAGTGTCAAATTAGCTACCCATTTATTCCTGTTACAGGCTCAACTCCAGTCGACATATTTATCGCTGAGGGATACCACGCGGAGGAAGACACGGATTTACCCGAATGTCGGATGATTCCACCGACTCTTATGAGCAAGCAGCTCCTCACCCCTGACCTTCTTGACTTTTATCCCGTGCGCCTTGTAAGCAACTGCTGCACTTAGTGCACTTCATTAGCATAGTTCTTAAAACATGCTAGCCTACAAGAATAACATTTTTGTTTCAGTGAACGCAAGAAATTGTTCTTTGTTTTACCTTGAGAGAATGTTCGAAACCGTTGCGGGCGACAGACAATATCGTCGCGGAACGAGCGGCTTCCTAATCGCGCCAAGAATACTCGTTTTGCAGAGACCACCGCAAGCAGGATTATTATCTCTCACAAGAAATGCAGCTTTTTTTTTTCTAATCAACTGACTGCTAGAACGCTGGGACGGGGAGAATGAAGAATACACGCCCGGATTCGCTGAGGGAGGGCCTGATTACAAACTGATTTTAAACATTTCTAGTGTACTTGCGCACAACAAAAAAAGTCTGATAGGATGACAAGAATGCTAAGCTGAAAATGTTGACGCAAAATGCAACTGTACGGGAACCCGTCAATATGACATTATTGCTCAACAATGTTTGTGTCTATTACATTCAAGAAAATGTGAAGCCCTCAAAATTTTTGACGGTGTTTCTGAAATTCAAGAGTACCCATGTCATTTCTTCCCTCACGTACTCTAATCTTCCAACAAAATCATTTCAAGGTTTGGAAGATCCCCATAGGATTTTTTCTGCCTCTTCTGTATTTGAATTTTTACAATTTTTATTATGTGTTGAATTGGACTATTATTTTACAGATGATGGTCTTAGGATTGTGTTTTTTTTTTGTTGAGCAAGATATTAGCACTGTCTTCACAAAGTACACGTAAACACTTTGTTTTCTCATTTTTGTCTGTTTCGCTGTGCAGTGTTTTTTTTTACATGAAACCATATGTGGCAAGATTTCTTCATAAGCTGAATTTCGCTGTCCTGTATTTAACAGCCGCTGCTCAGTCGAGCTGTATATGACACCATGTTCTGCAGCTCCCTTTTCCTGTACTTGTTGAGGCAAAATACTTCTTCTTCTTCTTCTGATTATTATTATTATTATTATTATTATTATTAGTTTGGAACGACAAAGCGTTGGGTTATTTGGCAAAATTTCATGATAAAAGAAAGAAGGCAAGCCACTACGTACACATAAGAAGGGATGAAGACAACGCATACGCCGACTAACACATGCAAAAGTGCACAAGAGGGTGCAAGAGCATGTACACACAAAAACTTGCATCCGCAGTTGCGCACACACTGTCACGGTGCTCCACCTTTTAATCCGGTACACGTGAAGGTCTACGTCAGATAACTGTTAACGCATTTGACCTTTTTTATTGAAATCAATGGAAGATTAGCTGACGCGTCTTCTTCCACTTCTGCCAAGCCTGATACATTACAGGCGTTTCTCGATTTCTGTTCGTGTGTATAAGTGCGCATTAATCCAAATTTTCGCTATCATTTACACTGGCGACAGCCACCGCTCAACGACGTCTTTATGAAGAAGAGATTAACGGGATGTGCGTGCAGCTGTGATTAGGCTGCGTCACCTCTATAGAGTGCACCACTTGCACTAATCCAGGAATCTATCAAACACTCCAGGGAGAGTGAAACCATTTGTCATGGCAGCGCAAAGTCCCACTAATGCAAGTTGAGTACTTTATGTGCACATAGATCCCTAAGCCGTCTCAGTCATGCAAACCTTTAGCCATCGAACATCGTGATTAATCCTTCTTCTGAATATTCAGGCCAACACAATTTGGAGCATGACAAAAAACCCGGAAGCCTGGAGTCCAACCACTTCGTTCGCTGTGTCCGTTGGCATGTCGGGCCGTTGGTATAAGCCACGGGGCAATGACAACGATCCCAACGGCCCCGGAAACTACCAGCTTGGGAAACCTTGCGGGAACGAGCAACGCGCGGACATAAAACAACAGGCGTCCCCGATTGCATTTGTAAGTGCGCCATCCACCATCATTCTTCCTTACTGCTGAATATGGAAGCTTGTTTAGTGTGGTAGCGGGTTTTTGCCGTATCGCCGTGGTGATGTTGAGTGCGCATATATGTATAAACAGAGTGAAGCCGCACATGAAGAAACTTCCTTTGGGAAATATTTCACTGCTAACAGTGAAATATTTCAAAAACCAGGTCAGTTTCGCAGATCCACGTAGACGCTTGCTCTCCGAAGTGGACGCGAAGGCCGACGCAAGAACTAGCGGCGTTGCGGTTACATCTTGCATCATGCCTCACGCATTGTCTGCTACAACTCCCATGTTCCCTATCGTCGTTGCAGCTTTCGACGGCCGTGACAGCCGAGTTGGTTCTTGTGCTGCTTCCCTCTATATAAAGAAACTTGTACTGGAGAGTGTAAAAAGCTTTTCCGAAGCGTCCGACCGCAGAGTCGCACCAGCGACTCTTAGAACCACGCGGAGATGCGTTAGTCCGCAAGGTCACGCGCGCATAGGCACCCTTCCGTAGAACCGGCGACATCCTTCACAGTTGGCGGTACACGAATCTCTGGGCTGCTCGAGCGGCATGGCCGCGACATTGCGCAAAGCGCAGAAGGACACGGTGATAGAGCGTCGCCCCGACCGTCTTTCGTCCCTTGGAGATAAGAGGCGGAGAGGCGGGAGCGAAGCTGCACGCCTTTGGGAGGGGAGTCTCTCACTTGCAGCGCTTGCTTGCCTGTAGTCACGCGGCTATTTCTAGAAAAGAGGGAAAGTGATTTTAAAAGAAGAAAGGAAAAGAAAAGTGAACCCCGCAACAGTCTCCATGAAAGTGGGACACCTCAGCAGTGGTTCACAAGGGAAGCGATAAAGAGGCATTAAAAGAGATAGGGAAAAGTAAAGATTGGGAGACGGTTAGAGAATTTCACGGACGGGGCCCCGATCGGCGAGCGCTCGTCGAAGAGGACATCGCCGACGGGACAACCGTCAGCCGTGAAATCCACCGAGCGTCGCCAAAAAAAAAAAAGCATTTTTATTTTTTGACCCGCTCGGTGGATTTCGCGGCTGACGGTTGGCCCGTCCGCAATGTCCTCTCTTCGACGACCGCTCGCCGATCGGGGCCCCGTCCGTGAAATTCTCGAACCGTATCCTAAACTTTACTTTTCCCGCAGACGGCTTACAGCAATCTGTGTGTTGCACTCAAATCGCAATGCTTGCGTTGAAGCCCTCCAAGTACGAAGATCCCAACGCTCACCACAGCGTCAGTGTTTGGTAAAAAGTCAGCTGCTAGTCTTCCTTCGTATAACACGCCTACTTATTGCTAACATATTCAGTATGTCGCACTTGCGGCAGAACTCCCTTTTTGTATTAAACAGCTTTTTCGACACGAGATTGGTACCAGACTACAAAAGCATATCTACACTGTTAAAAATCTGGACCCCTGTTTACGTAAAAAGCTGAAGGTAAAAAGGTGCCGATCACTTTTCCTTTTCCAACTTATAGCAATTTCCTTAAACGGAGTCTCTTTAGGGATGTTGTGCGTAATGTATTTCAGAAACCTTGTATACGTAATCCCTCCGTAGGAATGTCATACGTATTTCCTAAAAATGTACGTAAAGCCACCTTAGGAATGGCGTACGTAAAGCTACCTTACAAATGGCGTACGTAAAGCCACCTTAGAAATGGCGTCCGTAAAGCCAACTTAGGAATGGCGTACGTAAAGCCAACTTAGGAATGGCGTACGTAATGTCTCCTAGAAACGTTGTACGTAATGACACCTTAGGAATGTGTTACGTAATACGGAAAGCCAAGCTAGTCCGTAATGCATTGTAAAGTAGCGCAAGAACACGGACACAAGCGTGATGACGACACAGGCGCTATTGTAGCGCCTGTGTCGTCATCTCGCTTGTGTCCGTGTGTTTTTGTGCTATTTTACACTGTTACATAATGTCTCTTTGAAGATGTTGTATGTAACGTCTCCATGAATTTTGTATGTAATGAGGAATATGGTATGTGCCAAACAGTGCATTTTGTAGTTTTACAGTGACAAATGTACACCCCTTGACACTACACTGTACCTAAACAGTTCTAATAATGGGTGCTGCATGGGGAAGAAAGTTACGGTGCTTTACATGCAGCTACCGCTTGGTTATGTACTCATGCCAGCGGCGGCTGCTACTTGTTGTTAAAAGTTGTTAAAAGAGAACAAACACATTATGCAGTGATGGTGAGTAAAATTTACACTGGATGTTTAACACATTGGTCATGAGAAAGGCCATGCGTGTACACATTTCCCCCGTTAAAAGGTATGTGAGGCTACAAGTGTCATTATATTTGGTCGGTTATTTTCACTGAAGTTTTTCTTGCACCACATACAAAAATTGTACGTGGTTTGGCTTCATGAAGTCGTGGGTCTGACAAAATATCATGATGAAACTTTGGTGAAAACATTGCTGGATGCCAATTAAAAGAGTCTGGCAATTCGAAGAAGATATATTGCTGTTGAGCTCAATAAATGAATTGGCCGACCAAATAAAAACGTCTGAACAGAGGCAATGTGTAAATTTGAGAATTTGACTAAATCTCGTCTTGTCGGGATGTAATGGCAATGTACAAAGAAAAATAATGGGCACCAACCAAAAAGTTGTCGAAAATAAAATGACGTTTTGGGTGAACAAGGCTTCCATGTGGAAGCTGAAACGTCATTTTATTTTTGACAGCACCTTTTTGGTTGGCACCCATTATTTTTCTTTCTAGTCTGCCAGAGGCAATGTGTACATGCATGTCTTTTCACAACTATTGTGTTAACATCCAGTGGAAATTTCCATCGTCATCACTGCGTGATGTCTAACAACATTTTCGCAGCAAGCTAGAAGCTTCCGCTGGCATCAGTCAAACATTGTGGTAGCTGCATGTAAAGCACCATAACCTTGTTCACCACACACCTATTATTACAGCCTTTTGTGTACAGTGTGGTGTCAAGTTGAGCACAATGGTGACTGTAAAGCAACAAAATGAACTAGTTGGCACACATATTTTTCAGCAAAGGTTGTAGCATTCACTGTGCTTCCTACAAAGTGTGAAACAGTATATAGGTGTGGTGTGAAACAAGTATACATACTACTTCTTGCCAAGCAAACAGTGAACCTCCAGCTGCTCTGAACGCACAAAGATGAGGTTTATTCTTCCAAACTGTACTAATAACCTTCGCACCATGGCTTGTCTGAAAAGAGAAGAAACAAAAAAGATCAAAACACTTAAACCAAAAGAAAGAAGGCAATCTTTACCAAAATTGAATTTTGCGTCTACCTTGCAAAAACAAATGAGCCACACAGCAGAAGGATTTAAATTTTGATGCATCCGCGGCATGCCCAAACTCATAAATAGAGAGGGCCCCAAAACCCCTGTAAAGTGAAATGTAATGTCCACATAAATAAAATCCAAATGACTTCTGTGCAGGTGACATTAAAGAGACACCAAGGGGAGACGTTAAGTTCAGCTGAAATGCTAGATTATCATACTGAGATCAGACATACGTAACTGCTCAAGCAAAGGGTGATCTTGAAAGTGAGAAAGCAACGTAAAAGTGAAAATAAGATTTTGCACACTAACTGTTGGCCACGTGCAATGGCCATGAACAGATTCGAACAGAGACTGGCTTAGAAGGGGTGTTAGTCATTATCAAAAGTGCGAAATTAAAAGGGTTAAAGAGGAGATGAAAACACGTTCTGTGACATTTAACCTTTCTGCACAAGACAAGGCACATGCAACATAAAATAAGCAAGTCAGAACATAAGCAATGAGCCATTGCTAAGGTGCACATGTGGAACAAAGTTTGTTTCCGCTCCCACATCACGCCAGGGAGTTGCGGGTGGACAGTGTTGCGAATCGTCCTTCACTCATGTTTTCACAAGTTAACTCAAAATGCACAATGAGAGTGTCATAGACGGCATCATAAGCTCAAGGCAAGCACGTCGATGCTACCCAACTTTCTCTTGCAGCATACTGTATAGCACATTATTAAACATAACACATTGCACTCGGAGTTCACAGGCCACACACGCCCCTGCTCGTCAGGCTCGAGAAACTCAATGCCTCACAATGAAATCAATGTTGCAGAGGCTCCTGCTTTTATTATTGGGGGACTTGGCTTTGCTCTCCACTGACTTATTTCATGTACTGTTGCAGTATGCAGAAAAGCTAGCTACACAACCTCCCAGGAGCATTTTGCATTCTGCGACACTGACGTTGACATGCTGTCTAGCTTCCGAAGCAATAGTTTCATTGTCATGTTCAGAGTCAGGTATAACTTGTATAGAACCAAGCACTAGATCAAAACGACCACTAACAAAATAAATTACACGTCCTACTTGTTCTCGCTCATGGCTTCTTTTTTTCTGTTCATGGCAACTTTGAGCTCAGTTGCTTAGTAATGCAGCCGATGCGACAAAACACCCAAAAGCTTGCAAACATGCACTACAAAGATTAAAAATCCGGAGAAGCTCAGATGCCCTTTTGCTTCACACTGCTTCACAGAATGAGGGAGCGTGCATTGTATGTATTTCAGTGGAAAAGTTTTTGAAGTGCCTTATAGAAAATGGAACTGCACACTGAAAAGTAGTTAGGTGGATGGCTTCATGGAAAAAAACAGTTTCACTCATTTCATTAGTTCTGAGCATCTTACTTACACCGAGGAAGTGTGAAAAATATATGATAAAAAATCAGGTGAAGAAGCATCTTAATAAGAGACAGTGACACGAGAAGTCAGACTCTAGCACGTCATTTTTGGCCCATCTTTGAGTGGCTGTCCCACATGAAAGTGCAGTGAATTGCAGCCATTAGCAAGGCATAGCTCAGGGATGCTTTCACCCACTTCTCTTAACTCGAGCAGATATTGATATCATATATCATCACCAAAATTTAGAATGTACTTTTTTCCACCATTTTGGGAAAAAAACTTTCGCTCTGTGTTTCAAGTTTCATTCCGAGAGCAACGCAAATTACCTATAAGTGAGCTATGTTTCAAATTTGTTGTCTAGAGGTTTCTGTAATGAATCTAGGAAAAAAATGACTAATCTCTAAATGGAGCAGAGCCGCATACTATTAAAGAGGAAATGCTAACAGAACCAAAGGAGCACAACGAATTTGACTGCAGTAACAACTACACCACAGACACCTGCGAGGCTGTAAACATGCTTATGAAATTACTGCTGTGGGCGCAACTTTATTAGCAACGTTACAGAGTTCCCGAGCCCATCAGAAAACAAGCTCGTGTCATCCAAAGATGACAAGAGAGTGACAGGATCGGTTCAAGTGACCAGTGGGGCAACTTGTAAGCGGCACAAAGCATGCGACATACAAGTGCGAGATTTCTATTGGAGAGGCTATATTAAAGCGTAATAGCCTTGGTTATTTATTTGAGCTCCAGTGTATAAATGGTGAGCGCCATTTAGAAGACATTTCTTTTGGGTACACATCACATCACACTGGTCCAACTGGCCACATTCTCTGCAACCCAAACAAGGTGAAGTGTGTCCAACTTCGCAATTGTTTGCAAGAGCTGTTAATGTGCAGACTAGGCTGCAGGCAAGTTGCAACGTTGCGTGTTTGAACAATATGACAAGCACTTGCTGTTACATACTGTTTCCCTTCTTGGAGTTCCTCACTAAATAGGTCCAATAAGTTGGTCAGCTGGGTGAGCAAAATAGCGCACATTTTGACAGGGATGGAGAAAGCAACACAGCACCAGTGCTAACTATAACAAATCTTTATAGGAAACAGCAGACAAAGACGTACGTACAGAAATGGGTGAGAGTGTGCATGTCACAGAGGCATGACTGCAAACCATCTGAAATCGGCACAAAGGAATGCAAGTTGCTTTTCGGGCAAACTAACAGAAGGTGTGCTAACACACCGTGTGCCTAACCACTCAATCATTTCGGCTTCAGTTACCTCAGGAATAACTTTGTTTCATTTTTGACAATCACGTAAATTTCATCAAATTCATGCTGACATTCACACGAGCCAAATTGCATGGCTATAGGACCGTCTGCGTTTTTCTTCATTGCCACAATGCTCTCTCAAATGACCATTAAGGCACCTAGTAGAGTGGCCACTGTAGAACATTCTACAACTCAGCGAAATCAGATAAACTGAATGGTCAGCACATGAAACAAACTTGGATAGATCTGTTACTTTCAGCATGTCACCGACGTCTCCTTCCCAAGCACATTAATTTTGCAAAGGCTGAAAAGTTCTCAAGGGGCACTTAACAGAACAGATACATCAAAGCGAACAACAATTTTCATGCGATTAAGAGCAATCTCGTGCATGTAAGCCACAACAACATTAAGTCTCCTGTCAGTGCGCTTGACAGTGCGGGCGCACTGATAGGATGATTTGTGAAGTAAACTTCTTGCCACTGTTACCTGTAGATTACTTAAATAATGAGCTTCCAGCAATCAAGTTGCCTTATTCCGAAGTGCCCGAGCAGTCAAATGCACACACATTTTCAACATAGCATTACGGAAGGTCATGTTAGCAATGCTCCTGTCTACCAGCCTGGAATGTGACGAGAGGAACAGCATCAAAGGATTGTTCGCTCAAGGTTTATAACAAGAGCAGGTGCAGTGACGGCTACAATGAAACATTATCTTGAGAAATCTTAATTTTTCCTGAACAACAAGCTCAAATATTAAATCTAGAAACATCGAGCACTCGCATAGTAAAAAAATGCTACAAGCACTAGTTTCAAGAGAGTTCGAGTCATTGTTAAGAAAGGCACCCACAAATATGATGGCCTTTAAAACGGTAGTATTAGTAAGACTGTCCACTGTAAAGTTTACCCAAGAATAAATCACTATGAAGAGGAGCGATGGAAAAACCAATACATGCCTTGCTTTTGCAAGCGTGGAATAGCGTTCCATTCAATGAACATAAATATTAGATAAAAACCTAGTACACAGGTTCTCAGCCATGGATTTTGGTGACTTTGTGGGCTATTAAAAGTTGAGGGAGCCCTTGCAGTGAGATTAAGGCGAGGGGTTCTAAATTAACACAGCATGCAGTGTGGAATAGGTGCCTTTTCTTTCTCCCTGGCAAAGAACGGTCAAACTAAAGTGCCGCACCTATTTGATCTCAACTGCTTGTCAATAATTTGTGTGGTCTGCAGCTACAATTAAGCATATTTGCTCTTCCATTATGCAAACCTAGGAAAAGCATGCTTGCATGCATGTCGTATAAAACTGCAACCAAAGCTTTACAAACATCTCACAAACAAGAGATGTACCTAAATTGGCTCTGCCACAATTATATAGTGCTATGCTGTAAAACATACCAAAACTGAAAAGGGGCCGGCCGCTGTCACGGGGCATCATGTGCCTGCAAAAACCGTGTTTGTTTTTGTTTTCGAGGATGTCAGTTGCTGGAAGCTGGTTATCTGAGTAATCTACAGGTAGCAGTGGTCGAAAGTTTATTTCACAAATTAGCTTCCCGCAATATCAAGCGCATTGTTGTAGCGCCTTACATGCATGATGTTGTGCATAATCTGAAAGAGATTGCTGGTCACGTTGACGTACCTGTTTTGTTTAGTGCCCCTGAAAAATTTTTCAGCCTTTGCAATAGTAGTGTGCCTGGGACGGAGTGGCTGGTGACATTCTCAAAGAAACACACATCTACGTTTGTTAGATGTATTGATCATGCTGTGTATTGGATCGCACTACATTGTGAAATGTTCTACATTAGCTATTCCACAAGACGAGAGGAGACCGTTGCAAACTAGGGTCTTCTAGCTATGCACTATAGCATGTGGGGATGTCAGCCTGAATTTCATGAAGTTGATGGGATTCTGAAGAGTAAAGAAAGCGCAGACCTTGAGACAATAGGAGCCGAAATGATTGAGACTTTAGGCAAGGCGTGTGTTGCACGCCTTCTGTTAGTTTGTCTGAAAAGCAACTTACATTCCTTAGTGCCGATTTCAGATTGTTTGCAGTGGTGCCGGTGTGACACGTGCACTCACCTCACATATTTCTCTGCTATTTCAAATAAACATTAGCTGACAGTGCTTGCATCATGTTTACTCTGTCATTGTCTAAGCGTGCACTATTTTACATTATGTACCAACAAGCCCAAGCTACTCTTCTCCACTTCATTTCACAATTGGTCAAAAATATCTGAAATGCCCATTTGTAGACATAGAAACAAATACCTACCGCTTAATATGGACTTGTCCAGACCTATGGAAGAATGCTCCCATCTTTCACAGCAAGCTCTCCATTGCTTTAGTCCTTTGAACAGTCAGTCGTCTACACCGGGTACATGCATAAAACACATTCCATCAACTTCTGCACAAGAGAGGCCTTACAGTACAGAAGTAGTACATACCAAACATGATAGCTAAATACAGATCTATGTTGATATACTAAAATTTGACCTTGAACGATGAGCTGAGGATGCATTAAGAGCAACTATGAGTGGAGCAATCAATTCTGCAGACAAATGCAATTATGGATTTTATGTCAAGCTTTCCCACACTTTGGTACTTAAAAAAGGATGAAAAACGCAGCTTGCCAAATAAGTAATGTGCACAGAGAAAACTCAATCAGCCCTCTCATCACATTATTAAATAAATCAAACTGTGGTCTATGTGCACAGTGGATCATAACGTGCCAATCTTGTATTTCATCATGAATGTGAAGATTTCAAGATAGCTCAAGATTTAATAGAAGTGTAAGAACACCAGAGGGTACAAGAAATATTGAGCACTGTGTTATTTTTTGTGTGACCTCTGCTGCTGTTGCATGGTTTTAAATCTGGGGAATGTTTTGCCAACATGCCCAGTTTTAAACTCTTCAAAAAATCAGCCTTCTTGCATTAAAGTCATTTGATATGCAGGCTTCGTCCTGTTCACTACAAGTGTCTGCTCCATTCAATGAGCCCTTCATTCACCTCACTTATTTCGTCCTTTCATAGCTAGGGTCTTGTCACGGCAGACTTGATGGGTTCAGGTAGTATATGAGGGTTGATTGGCCAGTTGTCAATGGCCACAAGTGGCACTAGCATGCACTGCTGGGATTACACACATGAGGTGCTCAAGGGGAAGGATGGGACAACTACCGCTGTCGTAGCCCCACTGGTGCAGCATTACATGCACTATCCAAAGGTTGCAGATCCAGTCCCTGGCAGCAGCAAGTGTCTGTTTCGTTGACTTTAATTCCTATGAATTTGTCGTAATTAACCCACTACAATTAAATCTAAGATATTCGCCCCTACCTTGGCTTCATTAACAATTTGCTTCAGTAGGTTGTCTAACAAGGAAAACGAGCCCTTAATTCATTCCCCTTGTGTTGTCTGTTCAATTTCATAGTGCTTGGCACGCCACAAAATCAGTAACCGCATTCTCCAGAATTCTGTGAGGAGAAAACATGTAGATATATCATAAATGACATTCTCCAATTAATAACTGTGTTAACTAATGCAGCACTATCACCACTGTCCTTGAATGATACATCTTGGTTGTGAATACTGCAAATAAGACCCCCCTTTTGGCTTCATGCTTCTTTAGCAAAGCACAAATGAAAGGAAAAACTATGGTACCACACAATCGAGTTAATGTTATTGATACAACAGCACAGCCTGAACCATTTATGATAAGAAGCTTCTGCAATAGTGCTACTTCACTATTAAAAGAATTGATATTTGAGAGAGCATGTTTGGTTCATCAGACATGTAATGCCACGACTAATAATTGACACCATTTTTTCCAAGGCAAATACAGCATGAAGCACAGCATGCAGTAGCTTAATAAATTTAACTGGACTGACACACACGTCTGTCAATAATTTATATATACATGCTTTACTACTTCCGATTTAGCTTTCAGTTGTACATGCACACTTACTGTTACTACTGGCACACTAAATGATTCCTGGCACACAAATGTATTGCCTTCCCTCAAGTTTCCTACCCAACTAAATCAAAGGTCTTAAACATACGGCCCATGTATCTCTAGCCAGCAGCCCAGCTTTCATACAACTGTCCTCGCACCATGTTTCCTTTGATTCATTTAATAAGTTAATAAATATGTCTGTGAGCTACACAGCCAGACTAGACGAAGCAGTTTTTCGTAAGGTACCCCACGCAGTCAACTTGTGCTGAAACATAACCTTAAAATAAAAAGGATACTTCACTATCGGCGCTTCGATTTCAGTCATTCTATAAGCTATATTACTGATTAGTTTTGATGCCTTCATATTGGGCTGTTCACTTTGTTATTTTGTTTCTTTAACAACTAAACAAACAGTGCTGCTGGACAATGCATGCGCATGAGAAGTTTGGTTTGTGCGTTCGACATTACATGACCTAATTCACGTCGCCATATACAATTTTTTTTCGTTTAACAGCCCCTCGTGGCATTGCCCTTGTGTCTTATGTAAAATTATCTACACATCAGTGTGTATATGTTTTTCTAAATCTGACATCAAATCTCTTATAGAAATGACAAACATAGTGAAACATGCTGTCGGAGAGTAGATGAAGAAGATGAGAACCGAACAGCACTTGTTCGCGAGTGGCTCGGTGAACTGCTGTTAGCTCCAAGCTGCGCCTCTGCATTCATTCTACATTCTGTAAATAAATGCGTTCCATTGCCACAGTTGTGGTGGAGGCGCGGGGTATAGTTTTGTAAAACGCAGTACGCTTAGCGACCTCACCTCCGCCAGCCGCATCGGCTAGTTTCCTCATGGTGGATATGAAAGCCGTGGCCAGGACAGTAGAGATGGTGACTGAGGCTGATGCGTGGTAGGCAGCGTCAAGCTGCGCACAGACACGGGTGGGTCACCCGGGATGTTCGGCCAGTAGGCGTGCTGCTCGGCAGCTGGGTAGGTGGGCCATTCTGTAAATAAACACGTCCCATCGTCAACAATATGATATATGGAAAAGGCCTTCTTTGAAATGGCAACGCTAACCTACATTTTTTAACCCCCCCCCCCCCCGCCTCCTTTCTGCTCCCACTTTTCCCACTGTTGCTGAATTTCTGGGAGACTAAATTTGGCGACTGCGGCCCATCAGCTGAAGTGAGTTTGGGACCTCTGAATGAAGTGCTATGCGCCCCCCACTTAGTCCAGCCAGGCTGAAAGCCTCACCACAGAACAATTATGCTATTTATCATGTCTAAAACGAGTGCAGCACGGTAGATGGCGACGCAACCAGAGACACATATGCTTATGGGCAGCTCAACAAGCATTTTGTAACTTAAGAGGGCACATTTTTGGGCAAGTTGGTGGTTCATTATGTGACAACAGCGCAAAAACAAGGAACAAAGGACAAGGAAGAACGTCAGCGCTCGTCTGTAGTTCTTTCTTGTCCTTTGTTTCTTGTTTTTGCGCTGGTGTCACATAAGCATTTTGTGTCTATCTGTCTCCATCTACTGCATTATCGTCGATTTTTATGTTAGTTTATTACTACCGTTGCATTTCTCTCACAGAAAATGTACGGGGCAACCAGTAAATTCAAAAGCCAGCACATATTTTTCAAAGGCAACAGGCCATTGCACAACTGCTTCACGCGATGATCTCGTGATAAAAATAACAAAAACCAGCAGATCCCAAGCATTTTGGGAATCGATGTAATGCGAAGCAGCCAGCAAGGAGTAAATTATGCTGTACATAACGTGCATGTCATGATTAACATGTTAAGACCTGTCATTTATGTTCGTCATACAGTCACGTCACACAATACCAGTTTTGGTGTATATCAAGCTAGCGAAATGGTCACGAGTGCACCGTGAGCGTGGCATCTCATACATATCATAAATGTCATGCATGTCACGATTTTCTTGCTACCACCTGTCATCTAAGTTTGTCACACAGACCTGTAACACAATACCGATTTTGGTGCATATCAAGCTTGTGACACAGCTGTGAGCGCACCATGAGCGTGGCATGTAAATCATGTTGTACATGACATAAACATCATGATTTTCGTTTTACCATCTGTCATTCGTGTTTCTCATAAAGTCACAAAGCACAATACCGAATTCGGTGTATATCAAGCTAGGGAACTGGCCGTGAGCACCCCATGAGCATGTTATGGAGGTCATGCCTTACATGACATCAATGTCGTAATTTCATATCACCACTTGTCATTTAAGTTCGCCATACATTAACATTACGCAGTGCCAATTTTGCTGTATATAAAGCTAGCGCAACAGCAGTGAGCACACCATGAGCGTGGCATGTAAATCCTTACATGACATGGATGTAATGATTTTCAATTCACCATGTCATTTATTTTCGTTAAACAGTCATGTCGTGCCATAGGAATTTTGTTGTACATCAAGCTAGCAAACTGGACGTAAGGGCATCATAAGCGTGTCATGAAAATCATTCTGTACCGGAAATGCATATCATGATTGTCCACGTTAACACTTGTAATTAATGTTGGTTTTACAGTCACATCACCCAATGCCAAGTTTGGTACACGTCAAGCTGGCGAAACAGCCACAAATGCACCAGGACCATGTCATATATGTCATGCTATACATGACATGCAGGTCATTATTTTATTATTACTACCTCTCATTTATGTTAGTCATGCAGAAATGTCTTGTCATACTAATTTTGGCAGATATCATGTTGACGAAACGGCCGCTAGAGCACCACGGCCACGGCATGTAAACCATGCCGTTCCTGACAAGCAAGTCATGATTGTAATGATATGACCAGTCATTTGTGTTCTTCATAGTCATATTACGCTATACCAATTTTAGTATGAATACAATTAACGGCCCGGTCCGGAGAGCACAAAGTCGTAGGCGGCCTGATAGATAGATGCGCTCACAGTCATCCGAAGTTCATTAAGAAATGCTTCGCATTTAATATTTGGGCTTTTACGCGCCAATACTACGATACGAGGCACGGCGTAGTGGAGGGTTCCGTAAACTTACACCATCTTGGTGTTCTTTACCGTGCGCTGACATCTTACAGTACACGGGCCTCTAGCATTTCCCCTTCACAGAAATGCGACTGCCGTGGCCGAGATCGAACTCACGACATTCACGTCAACAGCCAAGCACCATAAGCGCTACACCACCGCGGCGGGCATGATCTCGCGAAGAACACAGCGGAGCAAGATGAAAACAAGCGGAGGAGGATGAACACAAGCGGAGCAGGATGAACACAAGGCTTGAATGACAAACACACAGCAACCACTCCCTCGAAGTGTAAAAGAAACATCATAGAAAAGCAAATATACTACCTGTAGCACAATTCATACTTGCCCATCAGACACCTTTTCTTGCACATCATCGCTGCTGTCTGAACACGCCACCGGGCTGCCTTACCTGCATAAATGTCGTCACGCAATAAGAACGCAAAATTACGTAATTTGG
Organism: Rhipicephalus appendiculatus; assembly: GCA_030522465.1. Classification (NCBI taxonomy): domain Eukaryota; kingdom Metazoa; phylum Arthropoda; class Arachnida; order Ixodida; family Ixodidae; genus Rhipicephalus; species Rhipicephalus appendiculatus. The sequence continues at coordinate 23,619 of JALIZH010014148.1, read as the reverse complement.
CGACTTGCTTGAACTCACCTACGTATCCGCTGAGGCGCACGCTTGTGCTTTGCAGTCGCCGTCGTCGTCGTCCGACAAGGCACTGGGCCGTGGACAGTCACAGTAGGTGCATTCGAGTGAATCACGCAATAAACGTGCGTAATCAAGAAACGTCGAAAGCACGCTGATCACGCAGCACTGAGCGCGCAGACAAAGCTACGAGTCCGTTGAGGCTACTACGACACACCACAGAACACCAACACAAAACCTGGGCACACCCATGGCCACCCGTTCCATCCAGCACGCGATAGATCTCCAGTCGACAACTAACAACGATGATAACCACGCATAATATCGATAAACACCACAAATACACAAGAGCGGGACAAACTTATCGCGGCACCGCTGACATTTTTTTTCCGTGCTGAACGTAGGTTCCGCACACGTGGTTTTGGTTTGAAGTGATTGGCTCACGTACAGCACGTGATTTGAACATCCCCAGTCAACAATTGATACCAATGATAACCACATATAATATCAACATTGTAATTGTACAAGCACAAAGCGAGCTTATTATTCTTTCTTACTTGTTTTTTTTTTTTCGCGTTAAGTGTGGTCTCGCACGCGCGCCTTTACTTTTAAGCGATTGGCGGGCGGTTTTGCGTGAGGCGCGGCGGGTGATTTGAACTGAGGGTAGCGGCTTGGGCTTGTTGAAAATTCATGGCAGTATACTACTAGCGCAGTGTATCAGCGCAGTGTGTCGTCCTCTTTCTTGTCCGTGTGTTCTCGTGCTAGTAGTATACTGTCACGATTTGAACTGAGTTGCGGAGTGCACCGTCCTCCTTGTGTTTTCTGTTCTCACTGTTCACCCCTTCTTTATCCTGCTCTTTCGCCACATTTTTGATCCTTGCCGGCTGCCCTGTGCGACGCTTCAGGACACGCTGCATCTCACCGGCTGGAACGATCGTCAGCGCTTTGCCCTTGCATAAATACTTCGCTTCCTTCACGACGTGAGCCCTATATAGTCTAGCGACTTTGAAACGCGACAAGAACGCACACGCACATGCACAGAAAACATATTTTATCGGAAAGAACCTAAATAGCGATGGGAAAGAACTAAAAACACACTAGTACAGACTTTTTGCAAAGTGTCAATTGCCACCCCCCCCCCCCCCCCCCGCGCGCAAACAGCCACCTTTTTTTTCTTTTTTTTGTATTAATCCGGCGTAGCGGGAGATAGGGGCGTAGGCAAAAATTTTTTTCGGGGGGGGGGGGGGGAGGGCGTAACCAGTGGCTATGCTATGCGTAACCGAGGCTATGCGTAACCAGTGGCTACGCCCCTTTCGGGGGGGGGGGGGGCTAACCAGTGGCGTAGCCAGGGGGTGTGGCCACCCCCTGGCTACGCCACTGGTGGGAGATACAGATTTTATGAGAAAGGATCACTCGAGCAGAGAACCAAGAACACCATTTACAAAAGAAACATGGAGTTGCAAAGGTTCCTTGGTGAGTTTAGGAGGAAAGTGCGGTAGGTCCAGTGCATATAACTGAAACGTCGGTGATACGATCACAACTCATACGAATTTCGGGGTGATACGAATAATCCTTTCGTTCCGGCCAAGGCCCGTTGGCCTGCAATAATATAGAGTACGGTTGTTGTGAACCGATTTTCACCCCGCGACGTACGAACGTACGCTACCGCCCAGGTACGAAGAGGTGCTGTCGCGGAAGACGCGCCGAACACGTGCGAGCGCGGGAACGCAAACCCGGGCATGCGCGCGGCACCGGCAAATCGTGAGAAGCACGGTGCAAGAAAAATACTTTTTAACGATCAGAATATACCTTCAGAGGCGCGTCAGGGCCTCCGAGATTGTGTGCGCGAATCTTTGAGGTTCTAATGTGCCTTCGTGTGCCTTTGCGTTTAGATTACAGAGGGCACTGGCGTCATGGTATCTTTTTTTTTTTTGTCAAACGCGTCGACGCGGCCCGCTCTCGTGCTATGTTAACACGTGTCTACCTCGTGCATCGGACATCCTATGAACCATAGGCGAAGAGTTTTCATTTTGCCGGAGGGGGCGAGGCCCGGCTTGCTCTTCTTCTACATTATTCTCCCTGTCGCTTCATATATATATATATATATATATATATATATATATATATATCGAGAGAGAGCATGTCCGCCTCCTAAATAAAGAATATAATTAAAGACTTTAGTACCACCTTATTCTCTTTGGCGCCTACACCGCGATATCAGTATGAATATCTCTTGTGATGACTCCCGATTTATTTTTGAACTTACACAAAGACATCGATCCTCCTTGCAACGCTTGGCTCAAAGCGAAAAATGCCGTATAGGCTGCTACTCGGTGACTGCATCACATAAAATCGATTCCCACAATGAGTGGGACCCGCCTATTTTTTTTTTTATTGACATACATTACTTTGGTAAAACATGCATCAGACGTAAGACAGTGGCCTAATGCTGGTACAGGAAGCTTTAACCATCAATTGGTGATGGCCAAAATAATTCTCAGGTGGTAGAAAATACAATTTTCTACCACTATAGAACACTAAGAGGTCGCCTCAGTTGTTTGTTAACACAACATATTCTGCACATACAAATCTCTTTGCGGAGAATTATTAACTGAGTGTTTCACTTGTCAATGGTCCATGATCTGAATTTTAAAAGCCTGAAATGAAAAAGTGGGTATAAACAGCCCCCTGTGAAATAAATAGCTGCCAGACAGGAGGCCAAACGCTCGTTGTCAATGGACGGGGACCTAAGCCAAGCTCTTAAAAAATATCCCGGGCAGGCGCCGGGGGAGGGGGGGGGGGGCTCTGCCCCCCGTGAAGCCGTCCGGGGGGGGGGGGGGGCCGAGCCCCCCCGTACTCTCCGCCTATGCTATGAACGGTGGACGAGGACGGTCTTGGCGAAGAAGTCAGGTCTCACAACGGTTATCATGTGTGACTGTTGAGGTCGCACTTGTGCGGGCACGGCCGTAAATCTCCAAAAAAATATCCCCAACACTTCCGCGATAACAACAACATAACAAAGGACCGTGGTTCTGAAATTTTGTGGCCTTGATCTATCATGTCAAAGCGCTTCTTTTGTTACTTTCGCCGCAATACTTCGGTGTCATGCGAAAAAGCATACTAAAATTTGGAAGGGGCTACTGCTGTCGCGGGTCACAATGCATCTGGTTCATTAATTTAACACGAGCTTACGGGCGTATCTTAACCCATATATGCCCAGTGTCCTACATATAGGACGCTTCTTTGATGCATTCTAACATTGGTAGTTCTTTAGCTGATGACTAGCGCCACTTACAGCACATCAAACAGGTGTTATTCTCAATGTGTGCAAGCCTACACATTGCTTGCTTTTCATCCTGCCACATGCCAACCGCTTTCTCCGGCAAGCGCGTGCTTCGTATTAAAGACGTCTTGTAGACGCGCATCGACCACACTGTTGTCCCTCAGAGTAAACAGACAAGGTGCGCTCACTGACATGAGAAGACAACTCCTCGCTGTGAGAAGTGCAATCTCGGTATGCACATGAAATGTTTCAAGGCTTACCACATCCGCACATAGCACCCATAATGTCCAGTGTCCAGTATGTGGGACCGCTTGAAAAACAGTGTCGCGTTTACCTGGCAGTAAATAAAAAAACTTGTGCTTTCTTTTGAGGGTACAAGTGCACTTTTTTGTGAAAAAAATATTTGTTTTGTCATTTTTTCTGAGTTTGGGCATATATGGGTTAACGGGTGCAGGTATGATTGCCGACATCTGAAAACGTGACTGACAATCATTCAGAGTTCTTCCTGACGTTGCTGCGGCCATGAAAAACAATAAATGAAAACGTACGCCAGCTTTCTTTTGTCGCATGCTAATTTTCCATGCTTTCTGATGATACGAATTCCGGATGACACGAATATTTCTGGTGGTCCCGTGAGATTCGTATCACCGAGGTTTCACTGTATGTTGTTGGAGAAATATTCGTATCATCCGGGTATCTTCTGGTCAGCAGCCAGTTTTCGGCTGCTGACCCGAAGGTCGCGAGTTCGACCCGGGCGCGGCGGTCGCATTTCGATGGAGGCGAAATGGTAGAGGCCCATATACTGTGCGAGGTTAGGGCACTAACAAACACCAGATGGTCGAAATTTCCGGAGCCCTCCACTATGGCGTCTCTATAGTAATATCGTGGTTCTGGGACGTAACACTTTTATATTATTTGTATAGTTCGCTTTGACCCTTATGTCGGTCTCGCTCAAGCGTACTGTTTTTCAATCAACTACACAAGGCTATGCTATTATTTACCCTCCCCTTCTCCTTTCTATCCTCCTTACCCTCACTTCACTTTCCCACCCCGTTGCTATATTGTTGCATGGCTATGCTATACTTTACCACCCATTCCTTTCCCTAGCTCTCCCTCTCACTTCTCTTTGTCCCTCGCTATACTGTACTACACATGGACATGGTATGATTTACTCTCCCCTCCTTCTTTCTCCCTTGCTCACTTCTCCATCACTCCTCGCTCTGACTTCTCTTTCCCCCCTCACTGTACTGTACTACGCATGGTGGTTCTATACTTTACCCTCCCTCTTTTTCCTTTCTCCTCACATTCACTTCCCTTTCTCGCAACATTTTTCTACAATACTATACATGGCTATGCTTGACATGTTTTTGCCTGTGTGACGCCACACATGGCTTTGCTGTACTTTACCCTCTCTCTTCCTCCTTTATCTCCTCCTCACCCTTGCTTCCATTTCTCGTCCCTTACTATACTGTACTATACACGGCGATGTTATGCTCTACCCCCTCGTCCTTTTCGCTCTCCACTTCGCTTCCCTTTCCCACCCCTTGGTATACTATACAACACTCGGCTACGCGATACTATCCTGGCTACAATACGCTTTACCCTCTACTTTTCTCATTCCCATCCTCCTCAACTTCTCTTTCATTTCCCCTACCCTCACTATACCATACTACACATAGTTATGCTATACACGGTTTTCCCTGCGTGATGCCACGCGTGGCTGTGCTTTGCCTTACCCTCTTTCTTCCGCCTTCCTTTTTCTCTCCTTCTCACCCTCACTTCCCTTTCCCGCACCCTTTCTGTATTAGGCTATGCAAGCATGGTTTCTTTCCTGTGTGACGCCATACAAGGCTTTTCTATGCTTTACTCGCTCCGCTCTTCCTTGCATTCATAATAATCCTCTCAACACTCCCCCGTTACCCTCACATTCTTTTCCCGCCCTCTTGCTACACATGGATATGCTATACATGGTTTTGTCTGCATGACGCCAAGCGACGACATGAGATCACAGCATACGATGACAGTATACTTCCTCTCCCTCCTCACCCTCACATCCCTCCTCCTCACTTCACTACCCTTTCTCACACCCTTGCTACATATGCCCACACTATACATGGCTATGCTATGTATGGTTTTGCCTGCGTGACGGCAAGCGACATGAGACGATTACAGCATACGATGACATCAGCCCGGGCCTCTATAGTGCTCACACGGAGAATATATATGCCTGTATACACGCTTCCCATGCTTTCCACTAAAAAACTTTGTCTAAAAAGTAGCCTGGTAACAAGGGCCCTTCGTTTGGAAAACTACCTTAAAGCGAAGCCAAAATATTAGTTATACCTTAATTAGAACATTAATTAGAGAGGGAAGCCAACTTTTACGACTTTTGCAAGTGGTCCATCAAACACGGAGACATTTTCTGTACCTCAAAAACGGGATATGTTTTTTCGTATTTAGGGCAGTTTCTTTTATGTTTCAATAAACAGTCAGGCATTCTTCAAGATTACGTAGATTTCGTTCATTGATTCCACGGAAACTTTTCATCAAACACGGATACATTTTCTGTACCTCAAAAAGAGATATGTTTTTTTTCGTATTTAGGGCAATTTCAGTTATGTTTTAATAAACAGTCCGGTATCCTTCAAGGATTACGTAGATTTTGTTTGTTGATTCCACGGAAATTTTTAAGAGTATAGCCGAACTACGATACTCCTGCGCTTCAAAGGAAGTTAGACGTCCGCCTCCAGGCCGTAAGCGGCGCTGCGTAATGCTACCGGGATTGCGATCCGCATTTTAAATACTGCAGCATTTCTTGCAGTGGACAATCACATTTAAACTTAAACGTCATAATGGTCTTTCTGTAAAGGTACAGCAGTATCTCTATCACACTATCTTAACGTGCCCTGCAAAAGACAACTGATTATTCATAAACGGCATTACAAAAACTAAGCACCGTTTGTGAGAACAGGAGTTCTTCGTAACGAATTCTAGAGCAATGGTTTTTGTTGCCTCGTGGGCTACTACTGCGCAAAACACAATACTCGGAATCGCATCACTGCGCGCGAGAGGAACAAAAAACAATAGATATTTATTTAACAGCGTTAAGATGTCTATGCTGTGCGACTTCCGGAGTCATTTCTACATAGACATGAAGACGTGCCTCACGAGAGGGAGCGCATTCAACGAAGATATTTGTAGACACCTTTGACGTTCTCAACCCAGGCGGACACTAAAAACTCACGGGGTTCCACGTGTATTAGCCTAAGACGACTCGAAGGCGTTAGCCATCGTTTACCATTTTCCGCTCAGTCGATGTGTTTGATCCTCCACTGCCCACCTCTGAAAGCTTTCTGCTCCCAATGTGGTTTTCCACTGCCTAAGTGATTGGTCCACCTTTGACGAAGCGACAGCAACATGTGATGACGTCATTAAGCGAAGTTACGTTATGTTACGTCACGGGGACGTCGTAGTGACGTCATCGCGTCAAGATTATTTTCAACACGAAAGTGTTTTATGCTGATGTCCACTAAGACTTCAGTGATGTATTTGCGTCACAGAAATGAGGTCGAAAAATGTACACGATCAGATGTCAAAGAAAAAAGTTTTGTCATCGGGTATTGAACGGACGACCTCTGAATCCACAGCAACAGATGCCGAGCACACTATCCACTGCGCCACGGCCACAGACTGTAACGGCTTAACAAACGCACCTTTTATATCTCATACTTTTCTTTCACAGTGCTCTTGGTCGGCGTGCTGATGTCGCCCTCTCGGAGCCGTAAAATAAAGTAATTCATTATTATTGTCGCCTCCGCGATCAGCACCTGTATCGCTTGTTGCTACGCGTCCATCACATTCGGCTCGTTTTCAATAGAAATGCATTTTTGTGAACGCCTTACCACACCGCGACGTGGCGACCTAAGCCCAAGCGTCAGCCTCGCTCATAGCGTCCATACAAACCAAAAATTGACCGTCGGCGTCAAAAAGAGTGACGCGAAACAACCATCATCACGGGATGATGTCCGCATATAACGTCATAATGACGTCACAGACCACCAAAATCTGTGTCGTCATCACCTGACATTGGCGCTTGGTAAAACCAGGGCCGATCACGGAGGCAGTGTAAAACCAGTTGAGGTGCAGGAAGGTTGCAGTTCCTCTGATCGTGGAGGCAATGCATAAGCAAAGCACATTAGGGGTGGAACGCTTGAAGTAGAGCGCGTGGACGGATAAATAAGTCGACTGAGTAAAAAAAGAACAAGATGGTGTTCACCGTTCGCGTCGTGTTAGGCGAAAACATAAGGCACCCTGCTAGTTTTTTGTTCTCTTGGCTGACATGACACAGTTAGCAGGCCATAAGGCCTTCTCCTGCAACTTAAAAAGTGTGGATGTCCTCCCCGGTGGTCGCCCACCTCTAAACATTGCTCAGCCTCCTCGAGTTTGTGGAGGTGACCGCCGGTTTATGCCTTTGCCGTGGGCTGTTACCAGTGAAATTCGGTAATGTTTCCTTTTCGGAGACAAAAAAAATATCTATGGACGTTTGATATTTAGGACGTTTGATATCTATGGACGTAGAACGGACAAGCCTGCTCTCTATCTTTTTTCTTGCCTTCTTGATTATCGGTGAACCTTATTTATAGGGGTGACGAATATTCGAGTTTCGAATTCGAATCGAATAATACATAATCGAATAATTACATTCCACTTTCGAATAGCTAGTATTCGAAGTTTCGAATAATTAGACTAGACGAATATCCAAAGTGTGCGAAGGCCAATGGTGCAACTTGGTTAGGGTGGAGTGGCCAAAACTAACGCTAACGTCGTTTGAGAAGGTCTTCCGTTAAAACTTTCACCGATATACTGGTTCAAAAGTGAGCGCATGTTTATTTAAAGGATAATATGCCATTTCCGCGCGTCATGGCTGTAGTTTAAAAGTCCAGAGAACAGTCTGGAAGACCATCGAAGCGCTATCGTCAAAAAAATAACCAGCACTGAGCTCAGACCTTACAGTCCAAAAGGTTGTACAATTTTTTAATGAGCTCCTAACCCCAAGAAAGGATGATCCTTTGTAATAGTGGAAAGAACATAGAGCTGCACTTTATTCACGAATCGCCAACATTGCTTTGCGATACCTTCCCATACCTGCGGGGCGCCTCAGTAGCAGGAAACCGTTACATCACGGCGAGAAAGTCTGAAGCCAGATCAAACGGAACAGTTTGTGTTTCTGCATGACAATTTGTAGTCTTCCGGCGACAGCCACTCACCGCGCTATGTGCTCGAGGCCATGAGCAGATTACATTTCTTTGTTCTTTCTTTCAGTTTTGAACAAACTGTTTAGTATTCGATATTCGATTCTGTATTCGACATTTTTGGCAACTACTCGGCACTATTCGATTCCGAATTTGATTCGAGATGAAATTTCACTATTCGCACACCCCTACCTATTTAGCTAGCGCCACAGGAATCTGCGGTAAGCTGTATGCCACTTCTTTATTATTTATTATTATTCACACTTTTGTTAGTTTTCTCACAGAAAACCAAAAGGATCAAGGCTAAACGAGCTAGCACGCGCCTGACTGACGCCCTGACCCCTTGTATAAATGCCAGAGATGGTTCCGTTCTTACCGAACGGAACCACCTTTGGCGAATCTGATGCTCCGTAGCGGTATTCAGTGCCTACGCGCGACATTGATATGGTTAGTTCTTATGATTTTGCGTCTTCGTAGTACAGACGATGTTGGTGTACCCAACATTTTCGTTACTGCCACTTGAAGACTAACAGTCGGAAGTCGGAGACTTGGAAATAATGTTAGTTTCTCGCATACGACTAGGTATAAGCAGCCACTATATATTTACTGGCGAGAATGAGTGCTTGCCTGGTTTTTTTTGCACCACGTGACGCGAGGGCAGCGGGCATGACTGCAGATATCGCAGGCAACCGCGTTGGACAGACCGCGTGGAATGAGATGTAACAGTTGTAGGTTATTCCGACTTAGGTCTACACATAAAATAATTTTTACATGGAATGAATCTATTACAAGCAAAGACTACATAACAGAAGAGTGAATTACTTTAAAATGTAAAATAAATCGTATTTTTCTAACGCGTTACCCTGATTTCTGAGAAAAAAATCAATGGACTAAAAATTGAATTTCACTGTTTTACAGGGTTGTAGCATGCAAAGCTACAGGAACTCATTCAAGGTAGACACCACCTTCCAGGCAGTGGTCGGGTACGACAAGAGCGACGGCTGGCTGTTTACCTTCGACAGTGCTGAAACACTTAGGAAAAAGGTCAGGGCATGCTCTGCTGTGGATGCAGTACAAGTCTACGCTTAGGCCTTTTGTTACCGACTATCCGCCTTGGTTACTTCAGTATTCGCTACACATTGGTTGCCCGAAGTAAACCTTCATTGTGGGACAGTATATAGGGTATTCTGCGAGACCCAATATCATAGGTTCGAATTGAAGGTGCTGTGGGTAATTTTACCTTGGTTAAATACAAAAGGAGGTTGTGCACATTATTGTTTAGGTATGCTGATTTTCCGCGAACGGCTGTACGCTATCAGTTCTATCTACTCCGCTGTCATTGGCTACGGTCATCCAATCGATCGAAGATCTATCAGTGCGAATTCGTGTGCACAAAGTACCACGGGCTTATTCGAGCAGACACAAAACACGAAGAGTAGGTGAAGTGCGCGATCCATCGGCTATTGAAAAAAATTCCATAAATACAAAAGTTGACGGACGGTAGCAGCTATACATTCTGGATCTGTGACCTCGCAATATAGATACGGTGATGTTTAGAACATAATAACAAATATGCGTATCTTTAAACACCTCGTCTGTAAAAAAGATTAAAATAGATGCCTTTAACGCTAAACTTGAATTATTATTGGATAGTGTTACCGCAACATGCATTTAAAAATAAATGATTACCAAAAAGATTTCTGTGGAGATATTTTGCCAGAATTAGCACTGAATTAGTATACATTTGTCCGCGTTTTTTTTGTGTTCAAAAATAAATAGTGACAGAAAAAAAACACCGAATATATTGTGTATTATAGCGTGGAGCACTAACTGGGAAAGCTGACGTGTTATCTTCTTTAACCGACACACTTTGAGGGTTCAATAGCAGTCTAAAAATAGCAAACAATAAAACAGCAGCAAAAGCCATGCAAAATAGTTGGAAGACCGCGGCGACATCGCCAATAGGCTTGTTAAATTTTGTGAATCAAGAACGTGCTAATGCAACTATAATATCCTATGAAAAGAACAAAACACGAAAAAAATAGCCTTCAAATCAGTTAAACCTTAATCATCTCTTATTGTCTTACAGACTCAAAGCACATGGTCCCACAAGCTTTTAAACTTGAGCAGTAAGCACAAAGCACACATACATATCAGGCTCTTTCTTCCCCACTAAAACAATTAATCAAGTGGTTCCTCACGGCCCATTGCTTGGTCCATTACTAGAGACCGGATTATAGGCAAATGCCTATTTTTTTCCTTGCGTTCCTATCGCGCCACTTTGATATATGAGCATGAATTAGGGGTAAAGGAGGGCTTTTATAGTGTTTTTATAGTGCCTATAAATGCCTATTTTTGGGGTTTGTGCCTAAATGTCTATAAGTGCCCATAAATGCCTATTTTCAAAATTGGTGCCTATATGAACGCTATTTAGCCTCAAATTTTGCTTTCGAGTACAGTTTGAGACCGTAATTCATGTTACCGGTCAAAATTGACGTTCCGGAACTTTATGGGGTGCAACAACTTATAGTTCCCTAGTTCAACAAACATCCGGGAAGCAACCGATAGCAGCAGTGAAATTGGACGCGCCGGCCACTTTACCCCACCGCACTGACATGGCGCGAGCGGTTGGAACAGGGGAGAGGAAAGGACGCTATTTCTGCAACCCTAAATGGGAGCACGTCCCAGGCGGGAAGGTGGGAAGAGGAGAGGGGAAGAAGAGGATAGTGGCGTCTATGGCCTAGGACGTGGCGGGCGGCTTTTACCGCCGGTTTTCCAGTCCAGTGTTCCCATGGGATTGAAGCACCTCCTTGAAGACTTGGGCGTGGTGGGGGGGCAGAAAGCAGGAGGTGCCTGCGCGCAGCAGCAGGAATATGGAGAGCGAATGCGAAACCAAGGAGTGCCGTCAGGGGAAAATAAAAAGCAGGTAAAAAAAAATCAGATGTGCACATGGCTTTTGTTTCGTTTGCAATTTACTCTTAAAGGGCGCTTCACCAGATCACATTAGAAATTTTAGTCACATACTGGAAGTGTTCGCGTGCCCAATGAAGGGCTTTGTACCACAAGAACCTTTTAATTGGTTCATTAGGAGCCGCGAAAGCATGATGCCGGTAGATGAGCTTGAAACCTTTGCCACTCGCAAGCCAAATTCCTTCCCTGCCCTCTTCGGTATCAGAGAAACTCGGAGCCGGAAGATCATACGGCGTTGACGCATCAACACGCCATGCGCACGCAAGATTACACTATGTGCACATGACATGCCCAAGCCAGGTCGTGCGCACAAGCGGTGTTGTATTGTTTCGGCGTTCGCTCTATAGTGTACTGCCTGTTTCTGTGGGATGGATCTCTCTATGCGTTTGGAGAGGCTGGCATGGATCCTGTATCCTTACCACGACACAGCGCGTCGCACAGCTGGAATTGCTGTAAGGAACGATGCACCAAAAACATGCTAAGCGTTGTCAGGGCTGGCACCGGCACGACGCGGGAACGGCTAGAACACGAACACAAAAGAAATATAGGCAGCTAAGTCTCTCATCGCTCTCGATTCGAAGAAAAAAACTAAAGAAAAGTGCACACACATTCCGTTTGTATGTTTTAATATTTCTATTAACTTTCATTCTTCTATTCAAGCAACAGTTGCACAAATTACACATGTAGCCTCGAATAATTCTCGCAGTTTCATGTACGACTGTGACATACACAGGACCATTCCTTGTTGAACTTCACCTCCCCCACATTGGTGCGCGCGCCCGTGAGATAAAGGGCACGAGGCATTCAGTCTGACATTTCACCTCCTTCCGGGGAGCGTAGCGTTGCAAATCTTGGCAGACGTGATTGTTAGCGCAATGCATGCATTACACTTCTAGCTCGAAACGCTCAAACCTGGTAAGGGGCCCTTTATGGTGTTCACACAAAGAGGAGAAATTGACTCTGCGCTATTAGACCCGGCCAATACAAGGCTAACAGACCCTTCTGGCCTTTTAGCGGTCTGGCTATTGAATCCTGTGCTGCCCTTCCCAGCCATGCCGAAAAGAAGCAGCCCCAGGGAGCGTGTTTATTCGACGGTGGACACTTAACTTACTATTCTGGACAATAAAAGGAGAGACCGTGTTCTGGAAACTATGCCGGAAAAGGCACCATTGCATGGCTATGTTAAATCATTGACGCCTTTGTACAATCATAAAATATAACATTTGTTTGCTTTCCTGTCGTAGACCAGGTCGCGCACGTCCTTATTCGAAAATTTGAGTTTTTGTAAAAATTTATTGTGCCTATATTTACGATTTTGGGGGCCTAAAACTGTGTTTTTTCAGCCTATTTTTGGCGCCTAAAACACGATTTTTTAGTGCCTAAAAATCCGGCCTCTATCCATTACATTTTACAGCCGAGCTGTTAGCCCCACCGTTTGTCCGTTTAGCCAGGTAGGCAACAGAAACAAACATGATCATGCCGATGCCCGCTATCTTCATCTTCTTCATCTTCTGCTTCGCTCCTCGAACACGTTCGCCCGGCGCTCGGTCACTGGCTACACCGATTTGTCAGGTCTGCGATGCAATAGCTGAGATAGGCGAGATAACGAGTGCAGGGAAATGAGAAAGAAAGAGTGAGAGATAGAAATAGAAAGCGATAAATCGAGAGAAAGGCAGAAGGAAATGAGAAAGCAAAAAAAGAAATAAATGAATAGAGAAAGAGACAGAAAGAGGAAGTGATAAACAGTGATAAAAAAGAGAGAAAATAAATAAAAATTATACAGAAAGGTAGAACGAGCGAGAGAAATAGATAAAGACGGAAAGGAAATGAAACGGAGATAATAATATTTTAAGTACTTAGGCTACTCTGTAATGCGACTGCCAAGCGTTACCGATTCAAACCTATTCCATTCCAAGCCAGTACTCGTGGCTTACCCTCATCACGTGAACACCTTTTGTGGCGGCGTGTGAATGCACACATGCCTAGTCAATCCAGAACCATTCGAGTGCCCACCAGCTCTGCTGTGCCACAACCTTGCGCGATTCAGTTCAAGCTGCGCAATTTTTTTTTCGTTTATATTATTGACGTTTCAGGCAATATACGCATCGCTCACTGCGTTTTATAGAAAGGTGATACCAATATTTTCTTTTGTGATGTTGTATTAACCCTGTAATTAATAAACTAAACGCTGTATTGCTGCCGTCTCCTAGTGTTCCCATGCACATTATTTACTTTTCATAATAATAATATCTGGTGTTTTACGACCCCAAACCACGATATGATTATGAGAGATGCCGTAGTGGAAAGCTGCCCGAATTTGGACCATCTGATGTTCTTTAACGTGCACTGACATCGCACAGTACACGGGCCTCTAGCATTTCGCCTCCACCGAAATGCGACCGCCGGGGCCGGAATCGAACCCGCGACCATCGGGTCAGCAGCCGAGCACCGCAGCCCCTTCCCCACGTGGCGGACCATTTGTTATTACTTCTGATTCCAAATAGCTCTCAATCTTCGATTTTTAAATCAACTGAACGCAAGTCAAGCTCTTTACCAAGTGTATTAATGACTCGTACTTGACACGTGTCAGCGATGGTACATCATTTTTTGGTGTTCAACTCGTTTCTAAAATTAAGTTCTCTAACCATATTCCTCACATTAGAACCTTAGTTTTCGTCATTCGCACTTTGAGGCTCTCTCATACTTTTGTGATCAGACACCTATTTCTCAATACTTCGCTTTTATGAATAAATTCTCATATCAGATATCGCATCGCATGACGGGTGAGTATTAACAGTGTCACCTTTTGAAATCTTAAGTCATTGGACCAAATGGTTGGGCACCGTGCATCATCTTTCATCCCTACAGCTTCTAAAGATTGGGAGTTTCACCTTATTTTGAAATGTTCTCGCGATAGTAGCACCGGTGACCTTCGTTTCAACAATATCTTAACTCTTCACCGGCCGTTTCCGTCTCATCTAATTATATTGCTGCATAAAGAAGTCACAAATCAACTTTCTTGTAGCCTCATTGATCCTAAGATTTAAGTAAAAGCTAACACTACCAGGTTTGCTAAGGGTGACTTTTTGCTGCCTATAGTTCGTAAGAATTGCAGTAAATCATCATTTGTGCAATCCAATCATGGAATCATGTACTGATATCACGAAAGTTTCCATTCATTAAACGAGTATATGTTAAACTTTTCACCTGCCTTTTTCATTACTTGTACGATATTTTTGCCTCTACATACTGTGTTTTCTTTCTCAAATTGTATGTTTCGCTATGATGAATTCTTGTTTGCTTTTTATTTTGGTGTGCGTATTGCTTAAAATATGTTTCATTGTTCAATCTGCTGCTATTCCTTGTAATATTTATATATAACCATCACAGAGCGTTTCGTTGCAGTCTAGTAAGTTCGGACCGTCGTCTTTATATCTTATATCTTGTGCTTAACCTGTTATGCCACAATAAAACCAATTGACTGATCGATTAAAAGTGCAGAATAATTATTGTGCCACGCAGAAGGTAATAAGGCTATTTCAACCACATGGAACTTTTAAAGTTCATAACCGATAAAAAGTAACCATAATAAAAGCATCTTTTAACAGAATACGTAGTGCACAGTTGAAGTCAGTATGTTCACTCTAACTTTTTTGTTCACACTTATTTTAGCACATTGTTGTTCAATGAAATCATGTACACAACCACAGTTATTAGCAGAGTA
Source organism: Rhipicephalus appendiculatus (assembly GCA_030522465.1). Lineage (NCBI taxonomy): Eukaryota > Metazoa > Arthropoda > Arachnida > Ixodida > Ixodidae > Rhipicephalus > Rhipicephalus appendiculatus. The sequence goes on along the minus strand of JALIZH010014148.1, from coordinate 8,381 downwards.
ACGTATTCGGTAGAATAATGATTGATTTCCGTAAACAGGCCCGCAAAGCTGTATTCTGAATCACTTATGTAGAAGATCATAGGGAGAATTAGCAGGGTAGCAATGACTCTATAGCATCTCACCTTAGTTCCAATTTTTCTTTGTAAATATAGGGCTAGTTTAATGTTATAAATCGAACACAAGTAATTAGGTTAAGCTGGTTAAAAAACAGCGCAGTACGTTAGGTTTCTTTCAAGTTTTCTATGCAGCGAGCAGCTCTCTTCTGTAGAATTATTAAACTTTGCAGTTTAGTTTTTGAAGTCCTTTTCCCGGATAAGAGGCTGTAGTGAATATGACAATGAACTGGTGAGTAGTATAAGAGAACATTTAGCCTGTTTGGTATTAATGACCTGAGTTTACATTCAGCAGAAATTGGCGTAGCTATACTGGCATTAGCGTTGTTCTCTACTTTTGCAGTGTCCAGCTTAGGTTTTCACAAAACCAATTAGCGCAGGTTGCACTAAGTATCGCAATGCTGGGCATGTAGCCGAGCTTCTGGGCACGTAGCAGCTACTCTTGTTAACCAACTGTGCAGAATACTTGGGCGGTCATTGAGCACATGCCGGTATAGTATGATGATAATTTTCTACCTGCGACACATCCAAACTGGACCATAACAGCTCGGCTGTAAATCTCATATATATCGCGTGTGTGCCGCACAAGTTCAGCAAAGCCCCCCAACTCACCCCACTGGTCCATTAATAATTAACAGGGGAACACATGGGCACGAAAGCCCGATTAACATTTCTGCACATACGTAAACTGTCAAAGAAGGAGGCTTAAATGAACCATCGGCATTCAACCGTGACAAACATCGAGGCTGCACGCTTAAGCGGTTACCGATGGTTAACAACGGTGTCAACCATCTGTACAGAATGTGCTTCGTGGTTACTGAGCGCGTGCCGATTCATAATGGTGATAATTTTCTAATTACGACGCACGTCAAACCTCTCTATCAGAGTCATGCTGGACAAGCACCCCTAAACATTTAAACTGTGGAAGGGGAGCAAGCGAACGCAGGCAGCCACAAAAATAACCACCTTGAGCGGCCCATCTTTAGGGCTCCGAATGCCCACTGTTCCACCAAGGGCGAGCGCCTTTTCGTTGTCGTCTTCTACTTGGCCGCCACCCCCAGTGTCTCCCCACACTATTTGGTACTTCCCCCGAAAATGGAAAGGGGGGGAGAGGGTACGTGTTACAGGAGTGGGTTCGGCGTCTATTCCTGGTAGCAATTGATACCGTGTATCAAGCCGCTCGTCGATCAAGTATCAAGCCGCTCGTCGATTTTCCTGTGAAATTCTAATTTGTTGCTATCGCATTCATTGCGTCGCCCTTGAGGAGAAACTGCGACTTCTTTGTTTAACTTTTTTTAAAAAAATAGCAAATCTCTTATTCAGTACAGGGGCATTAAAATATAGAATTCGTACTCCAAAATAAGATGTTCATTCAGAACGATTCGACATTGCTGACATAAAAACCGTATATTTTACATTGCTGATACGTTTGGTGTTTTTTCGTGCAATTAGTGTAGACATTATTGAAGGAATGCTACAACATATTGCCGCGATGTCAAATGATTATCGACAGGTGGAACTTTCCTGACGGCATTTAGTGTCAGAAGTAGTCGCGCTGACAGGCACACATCCATATACCACCAAGCACGAATTTTTTTTTTTATTTTTTTTTTCGCTCATCGAGCGGCAGTTTTTGGTTGACATTCAGGGGCCGTTAGCCATAAACTGTTATACATAGTATGGCACAAGAATGGGTATGTCTGAGCTTTAAGCATGTGTGCCTTCCACTCATCTGAACAAGTTGATAGTAAAAATATTTCTCTGATTATTTTTTCGCAGTTATGTGAGTCCAAAAGCAACGTGACAGCTCTGAAACTGAACATCGTAGCTGCCAACATTGGGTCTGAAGACTACACAAACACGGTGTGGATTCGGACCGTTGTCCCGGCTGCGCATGCTGAAGGCCTTGTCCCTGTTCTTCGCGTACAACTACACTTCAAGCGCGGATAAACAAAAATGCCTGCAAGTCAACGGTTAGCCAAGCTGGCGAACAAATTAAAAAGTATTACGCAATGTATGGATCCTACAATGGCATTATTTTGTTTTAATGACGGACAGCCCAAGCCAGTCAGTATCTCTGTTCTTCCAGGTCTGGGAATAATAAGATGATCCGAAGAAGCCGCCGCTATCTGACAGGTAGTAGTGCAGCTTGATCATATTCAAGTTTCAAGTTTATTTCGCATTTTCCTTTTACAGCAAAAAGCGAAGCAGAAATGCCAGGGCAAGGAACAAAAAGCTGCACAGCAGCAGCTTGATGGGGTTCCTGCGCCCTTAATTTGAGAACAAGAATACAGCATGGATATAAAATACGGACAAAAAATGCAATACATATATTATACACTTTCACATCTACGCATATACAACATCTGTACATATTCCAGTCTATATATGGACACGTTCATATACACATCTATTTACATACAACATTTGCACATATTTATATATCCGTACATTTGCATCTGCTTAGAAACATAAATAAAAAGTTACGTACACGCAGAATACTTTATTGGTAAAAAAAGATAACGACCCCATACATAAGTTTTGCGTAATGATAATGTTTTTGTTACGAACTACTGACATTGTTTAGCTGAACAAAAAGGAAAAAAAAAACTTAGAAAAAAATAAAGAAATAAATAAACAAAGGAAGGAGTATGAAAGGGAGAGAAGAAAAAAACTAGAAAAAGAGAGAGGAAACATGACTGCAAAAACGGCACACCTGATTCATGAAAGTGTAGCTTTATTTATTAAATTAGACTTCAATGTATTTTTTGTAGTAGTGTTCAAGTCCGTATCGGAAGCATATAGCACATTCAATATCCTAGGAACTTGTTACTGCAATCGGTTTAAGCCGTAATTAGTTCTTGAGAAAGGTAAAACCCACTGGTTTTGTTTTCTGAATTCGTATAGTACTTCCTTTAATTCAACTAGGTTGTACATGTTTATGAAAGTCGCATTGTTACAACGGAAATACTTTTTGCTTTTCAAGACAAGGTTATATTGTTGAAAGTGTTCAATAGGCACTACATTGAGAGTGCGAAATATTTCGTTTGTATGTGCATTAAACGAGGCGGTGACAATGTGTCGGATAGTTTTCTTTTCTATGGTTTGTAAACTATGAATGTTTGTTTTTGATGTCGTTCCCCACACTAGATTGCAATAGCTAACATGTGAAAGGAACAGAGCGTTATACAACATCAGTTTTATTTTAGTAGGTAGCCTGTATCGTAATCGGAAGATTATACCACATGCTCTTGAATGTCTTATGCTTAATGCGATGCTGTAAGCAATGCGCAATGTTTTGAGAAAGTGAGCTATATTCACATTAAATCATCCCAAAGAATTGAAGACAAAATGAATTGAAAAACGATCGAATTTCTCTTGTGTGCCGCATCCATTAATAACGTGGGTACGTTTTTGCATAGTTTTCTTTCTCACCGTTCCCTGCGGCATTGTGACTACATTCGTAGTAGAATCACCAGTGCAGCTACTCGATGACATTGTTTCATCAGAATTTTGCGCACACACCCCCGGACTTCATGAGGACCTCGCTCTCGCCAGCCGTAAGAAGGCTCTCAACTAAATTGCATATATTATTCCATTGATTTGAAGAGTACGCCTCAGCCTGTCTATAATATAATGTGGATTTAAAATTATAAAATGCTTTGTTCTAAAAGGTAAATGTGCAGTGTCATGATATGAGAAGCACAGGTATACAAAAAGTGTGATTCGCAAATGATGCTGCTTTATGAGGCGTACCGGTGCAATACGCAACACAATAGTATTTGATGTAAGAGTGTTCTAGTGTGGCCTGTTATGCTAAGTAGCGCACACCACTTATATGTTTATTAAGCCAGATGTAGTTAGTGTTCTTTGAAGGTGTGTGATCATCCGGAAATAGCATGAACATAACAAAGTATTTAAGGAAAACCCACTATACATGGTGTTCAAATATAAAGAATACGCCTTTAACCCTCTATTGCATGAATTATAAGAAAATCAATTGAAAAATTATTTGATCATTTTTTATCATTAACTACAAGAATAATAACATGTACAAAATTTTTCAGATATATTGTGACTGTATTAATGAAGATAAAGGTTTGTGCCAAATATAGCACACTATGCAAGTGGGTGAGCAAACTTGCTGCCATGGCTGAAAAACAAAATCTCACTGATTGCGGTCTTTTTAGCTTGATTTGTGGAATAAAGCAAAGCAATTGCTTCCTGTGTTCGGGCATAATTGAACATTTTGGTTAGTGCATCTGACTGCCGACATTTACGTGCAAGATGGCCGCTTACACGTTTGGCTCTTCGCATGGTGCCGCCTTGCTGTACTTTCCTGCCCCAATTTCCAACCGCTGACTTGTGGTTGTGAGCGTCAGTTGCCGACAAATCATAAAAGCTAAATATCGCCGTGCACTGGTTAGACTTCACATAATTTTTTCGTGCACCCACGCCAATAATGTAAAAAAAAATTGCGAGGTACTGCTGCTGACACTCGATATTTTCGTGAAGCATCTCAAAACCTACCGCCACAACTGAAATCTGGCAAAAACGAGCTGTGCTGCATGATCTCAGAGGATTTCTTTTTGTTTGTATTTGCACTGTGCAACAAAACATAGATGGCATCATATTGCACATTTCATCACTCACATTCATACTGTGCCAAATATGGCACATACCGATTTCCGACTATATACCGTAGTGGAAAACGGAATTGAGAAGAGCCTTAATGAGCATGAATTTTCAAAGCCACGAGATATGCCAAAATAATTTTTTCTTGCTTCTGCAACGAGAAAATGGTTGCAAGAAAAAATATAGCAGTCACTGTTCTCCATGATCCGAGCTTGCACGTGCACCGTGAAATCTATTTCATGTCTAGATTTCATACTGCTCTAGGGATGGCAGCGCTTTTTTTTATATTTAGTGCACGGAACTATAAGGATTGCTCTAACTGTGTTACATTCTCCACTGGTCCTCTTGCGCCCGCTATAAAAAATGTTAATTGGTATGTGCCAAATATGGGACGCACTGCAATAGAGGGTTAATGGTTTAGGGAAGGATTAAACCGCAAAAAAAATAAAAGGTGAAGTGACCCCAATGCAAGACATAGGGGACTGATAGTGGCACTCGCCCAGGATGATCTGGCGATGACTGATTGCTCATGGGATGATTGGCGCCCACCCACTCAAGCGGATTCGCCATGAGTTGGGTGGATCCTATAGTCTAAAATTCATCGAGTGCTATACTAGCTGTTACGGCAAGAATTAGAATTGAGTCTTGTAATTATTTCTAAGCAATCTCATTTTTTCTTCTGAGTCGATGAACTGATCCTTGCGCCCCACCCCCACGAAAGCATTCTGCGCATAACGGTGTGGGGCTCTGCCTCCAGTATCGGAAGCATTACAAGTTTTCTGCGCTTCACCTGGTATTGTAGTACGTCCAGAATTGGCACCACGGGTCGATTGCGTCATCACGTGACGTAATTTAATGTGGCGTCATTAGGCCGTAATCTGATCGCCTGACCTTTTACATTGTTAATTTGGTGCAATTCTTTTTTGTTTAGTGGAGCATGTTAGGCATTTGCGTTAATATGTAATTCTCTACCTCAACCACAAGCGTGGCTTTAGAACCAACTTGCGGCCGAAGCGTTGATACTTATAGCTTTTTATACTAATTTAACTAAATATATCACTGCACCTTTAATTTATGACACACTTTAGTGTCCCCTCTATACAACCCTTAGCGTAGACGAGTGTGCACACCTAGAGCTTCCAATAAAGATTGAAAAAAACTCCCGCCAAGAGGAAGAAAACCTCTTTGTGTGACAAAATAAATCCGTAATCACCTCAAAGCAAAATCACGTGAAGTACCAAAACAGTGATGCTAGCAAACCGATGTTCCCGTCGCCTACTTTTCACACGAGCGCCTCCACTTCGCGCCACTATTCTGCACCGAAACGTTAAGGTGCGTCTCCCGGCCGCAAGATCATATGGTCATTGCTATCGTCGTCGTCGGAATTCTCAGCGTCCACCTGGACGCGAGAAAGTGGTGATGTAGAACTATTGTCCGTTGGCACTTAACGCTGAACTGTTTTCATACTACCCATTGTGGCAGTCATATTCGTTGCGCACACCTTCACTGTCACACTACTTTCAGCCCTCTTTAGAAGTTTTCGGTCAAGGTTATCGCGATTGGTCAGGAAAAAGATCCGCGCTTAGTTTCGATACTTCACAATATCAACAAGTTAACTTCAGTTCATCCGTTCTCTCAAACGTCTTCACGGCAATCTTTGCGAGCACAAAAAGCTCACGTTGTAGTAAGGTTCGCGTCAGGTTATCGTCCGATTTGGTATCTATATTCCCTTGCAGCTATTCTATTTCCTTTATATGTATTTTAAAAAGATTATGAAGGTTTTCGGGCCTTGTTATTCAGTTTCATCGGCATATTTGTAGCCAAATAGGACATAAGGGGTATTGTAGGAGTAAAGTTATTTTGAAATATAAATAATGCCAATGCGAATAAAGAAGACCATATAAATAAGGATCGCAGCTTTTTCCTTGGTCTCAAGCCGCAGGTAAGTTACAATTATAATGAAATTCAGTGCGCCTGCCTCTAGCTTATGTAGAATAGAGTTCTTGCCGGGTAAAGCATGGTTGGAACATACCAAACCACATATCAGTAGGAACATTCTACGTTGAAGCAGATCGAATTTCAATTAGTAGTAGTCACATAGCGCCAGCCAAACTTACCGGTAGTGAAAATCGGGTTGAAGATGAAAAGCCTAGCTTTATTTTCTTGTGGATCTCTGTTTTTGTCACGTTCACACTAGAACGCGCGTTGAGCATCAGAATTAGAAACTTCCGCGTAGAATCAGCATAGATGGTGGCCACTGTGAGAAGTGCACCGGCCATGCGTTGGCCAAGGTGCACGCAACTTCGCCACTCCGTATTTGCACGCGCGTCGCGCGGTTGTTTGGGGTGCGTTCAATGCGCACCAGCCTGCCGATGTGGGGAGGACACCACGCCCATCGGCTCGCATGACAAAAAAGCTTAGAAACAGTGTATTTTATCTGCAAATGGTAAGAAAATTGGCTACCTGATGTGCCAAAACAAAAGTTGAAATATCGCAAAAAAGTAGCCATGCAGCCAACCTGAAACTTTCGTCGCCAGGCAGGGTCGTAATGTAGCCAATTTGGCGCAGAGTAGCCACCAACGGCCACCCTGTTGGAGGCATTCTGTACAAAAAGGGAAGGGTCTGATTATGTCGGGGGCACATGTACAACATTCTACTGTTGTAATGCGCTATTCTGTGAACGTGTTATCTTGACCATGTCGTTCCACGTCACACCTTCGCTATTTACGCATGCGCATAAGGTGTCTTTCCATTTTACTGTATGTTTCTAGGAGTGCCATTAAATAGTTGGTAGTTGGCGCTTCACTTTCTTCTCTCTCCTTTTTTCTTTTTCTGAAATGCATTTTGGGACTACAGCCCAGCATATCTAAACCTCCTTATCTAGCCACTTGATATCTTGGCAATCGCATCGTTTACAACTCAAATGTCGACGACAGGCGCTATACTAATGATAGAAAATTTCCAGTTTCGACGGAAATGGCGGAGCTCCTATATTCCATTAATCACATAGCAATCAGATAGCAAAGCTCGAGAGCTCACATGCTTTTTAACTGCGAAACTTTTTCAAGCCGGCCGTAAAAACAGCGGTGTGTGAAATGTGCCCAAAGAAACTGTCATCATCATGAACGTTTTACAGTCACGCTGTTTAAAGCGATCGGTAACTATAGCACTCCACCCTGTGAAACTCTTCCAGCGGGTGCGCCACAGAAATTAAACAAGCCCCAGTACCGAGTACAGCAGGTGCGAGCGTCAAACGAAAACTATCCTTAGCGAAGTTGAGCAGGTCAAACAGGGTGAAAGAGAGAGAGATAATGAAAGAGAAAATATAGGGGAAGAAAGAGAGAGAGAGAGACAAAGAAAGCGATATAAAGAAAGAAATACCTGCACATTTTGTAATCATGGTCACAAGAAATGATTCAGCTTAAACGTCGGTCAGCGTGGTGTCTTCAAGGGAAGCTTGACGTTTACATTTGTCCCTACGCGGATCAACGCATGGCCACAGGCTAAGCGCTCAACAGAAAAAAGCTGGAAAGCTTAGAGTAACAAAATCATGCGGAGAGATGTAGGTATATATATGCTTTCAAAGGATCAGCACAAACAGGAATGCCCGACGTTCCGTCTGCATCAAATACT